>JAUESH010000044.1:7396444-7409824 GCA_032275165.1 Synergus magnus
TTTACCTGAATCTACGGTGCGATTCTGTGCCGCCCAGACCCGAAGCCGGCACAGAATCGGCAGTTGAGTGTATATATATTTAACAATAAGACATTCTATATACATATAGATACTATATGCACCCACCATTAGCACGCTTCATAAAACATCTGCACAGGTAAACCAGAGTTATCCTACATGTGCAGAATATGCATGCTGAGATCTATCTTTTCATGAATGTGCTACACACATATTCATCCAGTTACGCTATATATACCCCTATATCGTGGCAAACCTCGAAATTAACGGGCAATGAGCGTAATTATTTCAATGGTCGCGGTAGCTCGCTCAGTCAGACGACCTACATTTCGATAACTCGGCAAAACTACCCCTAATATTGTTAGATTAACATTCACTCACATTTCACGCAACGCCACGCCAAATTCAGACGACAAAATCATCAGGCTGAAAGGATCTCGTTAATCAAATAGAGAAGAGCCAATTTGCAAGAATTAACTTAACTCTAATTACAAAACGGAAGTACGGAACATTATCTTTTCAAAATGTGGGTTATATATTAATCTTACGTGTATTTAGGCTATATTTTCTTCATTTTTATTTACCTAGCTCTTTTTAAGAATAGTAAGAGATAATTCTTCATCAAAAGAGAATTTTTTATGAAGAATTATCTCTTACTATTCTGCCCTCCAATGGAACGCATTAGCGAATTAAATTTCGTTGTGTCAAATAAGATACTGCTTGACATTTAGAAATAAATGTAAATTTAAAAGTATACTATTACTATTACTTTTTTGATTTTCTATTTTCCCCAAATTGATACAACAAAAAGCTAAAATTGGAACTAGCCAAAAAAGAATCTTGTCATCGGCGAGGACACTCGCTACACGGTTTTCATATTCACTCTCATCGAATATCTCTCGACATACTCAATCAGCGATACGTGGTATTAAAACAATGTAGTACGAATATCACACTTTATGTTAAACACATACACCTTTTCACGTCATTGAGTGAATTTTAATATCACGAAATCATTAATCCTTCTGTATACTTATGCATTTGGTATTAATTTGAAACATACACATACATATTTCCGTGCAGGAATCATGTGACTGTTGTGAGTGCACATACATGTGTGTGCAGCGTACAACTGCACATGAGAAATGTTCAAGCAGATATGCACGCACCGCACATCCAACGTCACAGGAGACGTGGTAAAATTAATAGGCGAATGCTACCGAGATGGCAGCTCAAACTTTTTTCATAATAACGAGAGTTTCGAACATGGAACGTTACGAGAACGTAGAGAGCTGCTTTTGCATCACGGAAAGATGGGCATTATTTTAATCACGATGCTTTAAACCCCACTTTATACACTGATTTAAGTCATTCTATACTTTTTTTTGTTAGAAAATATTGTGCATCTGGTACACAGAGACATTTAATACATAACGATAATAAATACCCATAAAATATTTAACTCCATATATACATACATCGAGATTTGTCCCAAAATAAAATTTTTTGAAATATTGAGCATAAGCTTTTTCATATGATAAAAACAAAACTTTTACTTGAAATTAAATTTCGATACAAGAGCAATGTTTTACGTGGAAGCTATTTTATCTCGCCAATCAGTGAAAAAGGAATAGATTCATAAAAGTAAGATATATATAAAATATGCGGTGTGTAAAACACCGATTTCAACGACTCTTTGGGGCGTTATTTTGAAAATGAGAAAAGACCTACTATAGAGAAAATCAAAACCAAATGTTATGATAGATCACCAAATAGTGAAATAATATATATTAATAATTGAAAATAGCTTGTCAAAAAATAATCCGAGAACTTTTTCCAAAAATTCACGGGCACAAATTTCTCATAACCCGTGTAGAAAGGTTCATGTGTCATAAACATAATACATAAACAAATAATCTGAATAGACCATAATTAATTCTATAGAATCGATTTTTGCTGTTGTTGTGGATGTATTTCGATATGATATCGCAGGTGATAAGAATCTCGACGAAAGCAATAAATTCAGCAGAGCGAAACTTGCTACCCTGCAGACTATATATATTTGCAATTAAATGTCATTTGCAATGGCAGGCGGAAGCGGTGGTCGGTGGTTGGAGGTTTCAGAGGGGTCGAGAAAGAGGTAGAAGGCTAGAAAGGGGCATTAAATTGCAAAATAGTTTCGCGGTAAATAACGAGCGGAAAGTTTTCCCTAGAGAAGTCCGCGGCAATCATTGCTGTCGGGAGAACTCGTCGTTATCCACGTCGTCCTTTGACGTATGCAGATATGTATATGTATACAACTCCGATATTAGAGAGAAAAAGAGATATATAGA
This sequence comes from Synergus magnus, assembly GCA_032275165.1. Lineage (NCBI taxonomy): Eukaryota > Metazoa > Arthropoda > Insecta > Hymenoptera > Cynipidae > Synergus > Synergus magnus. Next base: position 7,398,796 of record JAUESH010000044.1, read on the forward strand.
TAGATAGATAGATATATTGATTGATTGATTGATTGATTGATTGATTGATTGATTGATTGATTGATTGATTGATTGATTGATTGATTGATTGATCAATTGAGAAAAAATTATATATAAACAGATTAAAAGATTAAAATATTAGATAAATTTTAATAAAGAGAAAAATGTTTTATAACACTGAAAAAAAATGAGTTAACCATTTATTAAGTTTCGGGTATTTTATTATGGGTTGAAGCGTATAGAAAATAAATGTTAAGACCCTTTCTCTTAAATATTTCAAAGGGTCGAAGATTCACTGGGGTGTCTGTATTTAATCTAAAAGTATAAATATTGAATTATTCCCTGTATAGCCAAGTTGAAAAAGAAATGTAAGCTAGCTCTGCATAAAAAATCTATCTTCGATTTTATCCGTTCATTAAAAATATGTATTTTAATTTCGTCCTAGAAAAAAATCCAGAAAAGGATTTCTTTTAAAATCTTTGCTAGTGTTCTTCGGCAAAGAGCAAATTACTACAAAATGCAATTACTGCACTTTGATCTTTTCAAATGTTTTCTTTTCGAAATTCGATCGGAAACGAATCTCATATCAAAAAGGATACAGAAATAATGTATAGTAACTATAAAAGTAATATCAGAAATACATTATAAAAATTGTAATAAATCACATCAAGATAACAAAATTTCAGCGCCTTGTCGTCTTTTGAAAATAACCATCACAGGAAAAACGTCGATATCTCGATGCGCAGTTGACAGTTATGAAGAGGGTTCCGTATAATACTTTCCACACCTCATCAAAAAACTTCACGCTCGTTACCTTCAACTCCAAGCATAGATAGCAAAATAGCAAGGTACAGGATCAGGAGGGATGTAAGTGTAACTTGGATGAGGGAAAGAAAGGATCAATTTACCACGTTCAATAACCTTGTATGCACAATCCTAATGAAAATAGGGACGCACGAGTTTCTCATATAATATTCCATTTATTCACTTGACTACACGGTAAAACTTAACCATATGGAAATTTAAAGACTCAACTAGAAAATAAAAAATTTTTTAAACGTAAAGAAATATAAATTGCCCGATTGAAGCTCTCGAATCTCGAGGTATGTATTACATATTTGTAAACAATTTTTAATTTTATCATTTTCCAGATTGTTTTTAAATAGGGGGACATTAGCCGATACAAATACACTTCGGAACCAAAGTTAAAAGTACAAAGAAGATATCTTTTTTTTGTAGAAATATTGAATTAAAATCGAGTGCGGGAAGCCCTGAGTGCAGGTAGAAAAATACTGCAAATTAAAAAAGTTTTCTACATAGAGCCACTCTTCGACTGACTGCATAAGTTGAAGCAGCTGAGTTCTTCGACGGATTCCCACATTAATGTAAATAAATTTCCTTGTCACGAAGGAAATTTCGACAAAGGGTCCATACAATATCGAAATAGAAAAACTCAAAGCGATTACAGAAAATGAAGAGCTGAGTGCTAAATGACGGACCAACTGCATTGCTGGTCAATCTTTTTCCAATACGAATTGATGTTCCAATACAGAAATAATGAAGCCGCGTCGACCACATCGCAATTCAACCTATAGCACTAAACGAAAAAATGTATCGAACTTAATAATTTTGGCTATAGTGGATATAGCTTCTGCTTCTTTGATTAAATTATTAAAATATTGAAATTATACAACGTTGAATGACGTAAATCTTCTCCATTTAAAACAAATTAGGAAATTATTGTTTGAGAAGATTTCGGAATGAGTTTTCGTATTCAGAATAAAATAAAAATATAGAAGTGAATTTTAGCTCATAAATTGGGAATGAATTTAAAAGAAAAAGAAAGAATGGTCATAATAATCTGCCTATAACACGGTTCAAGGTCTCAACCATTAAGTTCTGCCGCAAACTCGATTGCAGCCGGGAAATGCGATTCGAGTCGTTAGTAATTGTATTACAACCCACTTGCCGGAACCACCCCCGACCAACCATCCCGAGAACCACCCACTCGTTCTCTTTCCCTCCGTCTGCATTTCTGATTGAATTCCGTTCTTCCTGCTCTTTCGGTCGACCTCACTACGTCGAGGAATAACCGCTTTCAGAAAACGTCTTCTCCAAGAGTGGAAATGAAATTTTCAACTCACAATACCCAAAAGCAGGATGATAAGCTCATGAAGGAACTTATTTTATGCATTTTTAACTGTGATATGATTCCAATGCGAACACACAGTTTTAACAATATTTTTCCTACAATACTCGCTCTGAACAATTTCTCGGATTTCACAATTTTGAAAACAGATTTTTATTACATCATATAGAGGGACTTCATTTTCAATTTACTTTCCTTTCTTTACTATTAATTCTATTATATGCATAACCTATATGCATTTGGATAGGAAAAAATGATCAAGAAACAAAAAAATTGCATTCCAATTTTTTTTTATTCTTACCTATTACTTCTTTCTGAATATTCTATTCCTGTTTCATCAATTTCCTTATACAAATTACATTGACACCTCATCCTATCAAATAAGGTCTGAATACATTCTCTATTGGTGCATAGGTCAGTTAGCAGAGATATATTGTGTTGGGGAAATGGATGATGTCGAAACTCAAATGATAACGTGATCGAAAATAGAAGTCACAGACCTCAGCCTCGGAGAAAACTTCGCCTGGGGCTGCTGCGTACCGCGTCTTAATTGGATTGAATCGAGCCAAACGAAGAAGGAGGAAAAGTCACGAGGCTCGTTTAGCGTCTTATATGACAATATTATTACAACCCCACGAAGATATAAGCCTACTTATTACCACACTGGAAATCTTGATAATATCATAGATCCAGAAAGAATATTGAAGATCATATAAGAGACCGATAGAAGTCGATTTTTTCCAAATTGGGAAGATGAAATTTAGAAATTTCACACAAACAATATATGTATTTTGAATGCCTAACCTAACTCTTGTAAAACATCCTTAAAAATATATCCTAAATTTTTCATTATACTTATTCGTGAATAACTATAAAATTATCATTCCTACACCGTACGTTTTTAATACATTCCTGATAGATTTTTTTCCAATAGTTAATCTATGCAGCTCCATTTTCATGAAAATTCCGCTTCCATTATTTTCTCCGACATTCGTATAATTTTTCCCCCCTACGCTGCTTTTTGATTAGCGTCATTAGTGCCATTTTGTTCCGTTTTGTTGAAACACACGCGCTCTTTGAAGCATGCATATGTCGAGAGAGGATATTGAAACCAGCTCAATGTTCCTTTTTCTCTTCGCGCCCTCGCCTCGCCCCTTGTCTCGTCTCGTCTCGTCTCGCCTCGCCTCGCCACGGTTCTCGATGCGAAATCAATGCAAAGTCATTGTCTCCAGTGAAAGAATAGAAAAGTTCGGGACAAAGAGAAGGTGGAGAAAAAAAAAAGAGAGAAATAGCAAAAGAGGAAGAAAGAAAGAGACAGAGTAGGCGGATACAGAAGAGGAGCCACAGGATAGCGTAAAAATGCATCGCTGGACGATTTTACGCTTCGAATCGAGACACTAAATCCCTCGTATCTGTATGCGTATAGCCTAGCCGATACTAGAGATACACGACTGAACGAAACCCCCAGAGCTCTTTGCGAAAGCTCACGGACAACTAACTGCTCCAGTGGAACAACATTTTTAACTCGCCGTCGCGTCGCTCGTTTCTATGTTCTATCTCTAAATCGCTCGATGCACCCCCGATACGTCATCCAGACCACTCCCCATATCCAATAACACAAACCTTTATAATTGAAGTTTCAACTACTAATTTTTCTCATTGTAAGAAAGTGGAAATATTAATTATAAAGGTTTCTTGATGGTAATTTTTTCATTTAGTCAAAAATTACGTTTGTTTTAAAACTCAAATGATTATTATACAATTCTCCCTTTTCCTCTCTCAACCTTGCTTTTCCTTCCACATCATTACTATCTCACTTTCCCAATCTCACAATTCTTCCTTTCGACGCACTTACTCTATATATCACTGATCCCTTCTCTTTTATTCCATCCCTATTTTACTTTTATCTATCCTTAAACCACTTTTACTCAATCTAACTCTATCTTTTTCTCTGTCACTTCTACTTTACCTTAAATTCTCCCTATATCAACTTTATAAATTTTTCCTATCTTAATTTCATCTTTCGCACATTTCCTAAATGCGTAATTTTTTTATCACAGCATTTCCTATAAAAAAAGGCAGATATCAGGATCTATATCAGGAAAAAAATGGTGGTTTATGGAAACAAAGTCCTCCTAGCGGATTTTATTCCTTTCCAGGAATGTCGTCCTTTTCGAGAATGAACGGCACTCCAATGCACGGAGCCAGGCGAGCGCATATAGCAAAAATCTGTGTGTGCCTTATATGCGTTGGTCCATTGTAAAACAATACAAAGGAAAGGAACGAATATGCGAGTGAGTATGGAGACAAAGAGTACAAGAAAATCAAAGAGAAAGAGAAATAGAGAGAGAGAGAGAGAGAGAGAGAGAGATGAAGAGTAGTGTCGCGTGTCTGTTCAAACACACTTGGCTTTCGCACCCTCTCTGTTCGCTTCAACACTCCAGATATGCCGTGGAGTGCCTGAGAGTTACGACCCAGTGGTGAAAACATCTTATGTTCAAGTTTAAACACCGCATGTAATATGAATTCATGCTCTAGGGTAGATTAAAATGCTTAATGCTTCATTTTCTAAATATGAAGACTCTTTAAATATAATACCAAATTTTTCAGTTCAAACCAAATGTAAAAAAATTATAGTTAAAATTAGTTTCATTTCAACGTGGCTTTGTTAAAATAATATTGTCATTTTAGAGTAGATACAGAAAGTTTGAGTCATAAACAATTTGATGGCGCTTGATCGATTACTATCAGTTAAAAGTAATGGCTTCGACACACGGAATCAGTATCGATCAAAATTTGATTGGGTACGCTTGAAATACACCCATTGCTTTTTAGTCAAGCGGTTATCCAATGCCGACACTAACTATGTACTGTGATTTATGCATTTCACCTTATTCATACACTTAGATTTTTAAAAATCGTTATATAATATTCTGTAGTATTTAGTCCAAAAAATTTTCAAAGCCAATATATCAAAATCTCATAATAATATATTTGTTTATTTGAATTTTATTCAAGCAACTTTAAAAATTTAGTTTCATTCATTTTTAAGGATATTTGGTAATTACCATAAGAGCAAATTTAGTTTCGCCAAATTTACACTCGCAATAATATATATTTTTTGCTAAAACTAGGCCATTTACCTATTTCCATTTCGTACAGACGAAAGTAAAATGGGCTACTTTGAGTAAAAAAGATTTATTATTCCTCTGTTTCATATTAATATTTTTGAGCAAATATGCGAGACCTTCATTTTTACGTATAAATTTCAGCATTTTTCGCTGGTAATGCATTCACAGAAAAAATAAAGTGCAATGTATGTTGCGTGTAGTTTTCTAAAGGTGTGATGAAACTATAAGTTGTTTAATTTCTCATATGTTGTCACAGTTACACTACCACCATTTTCGCTGTTAAAATAACAATCCTAATAGGATAAAGTTTGTTGCAGGTAAATTTAATTTCAGATCCAGTGTTAAAATAAAACTTAGTTTTTCCTGTGGCTCTCATAAAGCTTTTACAGTAACATCAAACCTATTTACTTCATTGTACCTTATTTTACCGCATTTGTTGTAAAATTTACCACATGAATCGTAAAATAGTAATTTTTTTCACACAATAGCGATTAGCACCAATCACTAGTTACGAGAAAATTTTGCTTTCATCACCTTTTTAAAGGTCTAAATAATTATTTTTCTCTGTAGCTGTATGATAAAAATATGTAATTAGAAATTTTTAAGAGGATTGTAGAGAGGTACTCTTCGGACATCACAAAACTTTGATTTCCAAATATCAAACTTATTTAAAAATATTTGTTGAGTGTGATAATGTGTATATAATGAAGAATAATAATAAAAATCTTTAGTAAATGACCCTATTATTCATGAAAGCTGAATATTATATGGAGATCGATCTAACGTCCTCTATCAATTAAATTAAATTATTATTAATTGCGAGGTAAATGCTTCCAGCATGGAGCAGAACCCAACATGCAACATCTCAGGCTTTCAATATCGGTAAATTCGGTGACAGAACTCGCTATTCTCAAACTTTGCCTATAAAGCCTCTTTACAGATTGAATTGAATTAAATCTTATCAACAAAGAAAGTTTGCAGGTGTACTCGCTTGTTTTCCTCTACGTACTAAAAATCCAGAGTAGAAAATAAGGATCATCAGTATAGCTAAACCGTATGAGATTTCCCAGCAAAGAAATATCATGTCACACATCTACTCTCGTCAGGAAAAATGACAAATGACCAGAGTAGAGGGAGGATTCGGTGTGTGAGGTGACATGTTGTGTGGGTGAGAGGAGCCTTTAAGTTCGCCTTTACGACGTCGACGAACACGACGAAAGCTTTGAAAGGAGAAGCCCCGTCTACGAAAGCCCGTGACATTTTCCTCGGAAAATCTAATTTCCCGGTCTCGAGTGTGACGGTAGGGTATGAAGGATGGGGGAAAGAGAGAATAAAAAGAAGGAGTGCCCTGCGGCGGTACGATGAGTTTTGATGGTGTAAACTGTAAATATTTAAGCAGCAAATCTCATCAAGAAAATAAGAATTAATGAATAATTACCCCAAGAGATGAGTCATCCTTTATTTTCTATTCGCGTGGCATTTAAAATTAATATATGAACTTATTTGTGCAGAATTTCGGAATTAAAACTGTATATAATTGCATGTTTAACATCTATGTATTAAAGTTAAACATCGAAGATGTTAAATTTAAACATTTATTTTTCTCAGTGTAATCTAATCAAAGATTTCTAGCACTGAAATGCAAATCCTCTTGACATGGATCAGTACCGCATGTACATACACCCAATGTCAGTAAATGTGTCTTTCTTGTTGAAATATAACGATAATATACAGCTACACAAACAATACTCAAGGATGCACCATTAGAGGTCTCCATATTTTGACCATGAGTCCCTCCTACCCTTATACTCCTACCCCAGAAGAGACTTCAGTCACTGGGTCAACCGACCCGAAATCGCAACGACGCATCAATCAATGCGAATAAATAAATAATTCGCATTTATTTCAACATTTCTAAATATAAAGCTGCTATTAGTTAATGTCTTAACTTTAACAACGTTGTGATTGAAATCTGTTTGCACTCTGCTCCAGACACATATATCAACAGAGAAATCTTGGGAGTATACGTCCGAAAGAAGAATATGGTCCATTTTGTGCCTGCAATTCCGTGCCAGGGAAACTAAGCCACGATAAAAGCGCCGTAAAAGGAATCCTCGCCCCAGGCGCCGCGTCTCCAGCGCGGTAATTGTAATTTATTAATTACGATAATGGACCCTCTGTATACTCTTTCGGCCCTCTTTGCGTCGCGTCGTCTGCTGCATCCCACTTATATAGACGCCACTTGACTCCTCATCAGCTTCTTCGCGGTGTCAATTAGCAAACACCTCAAATAAAAAATTCCAATAATTTTATTCCACTTGCGTATGTAATTCCTCGTCATTCCTTGATTCCGAGTCACAAGTGAAATTGAAAGTTTCAAAAGCGAAGAGCTGCACAAACATTTTGATAAAGAGAGGATAAGAGATTTGACATTAGAATATTTTTTTAAATGGAATTTTCAACTCTTCAGTCCACCTAAAAAATGATATGATGTAGTTCCTTTTTTATTTCGTAATATAACGTCGTCACCGGACTAGGTCTTCAGAGATAAAAAAATTTTCTATCGATGCTGGACTCGGCTCGTAAATTTCACATAATTGCTTCAGGATCGACTTAAAGCCCGGAACTTCACACAATATATAATGGGGGGGATAAAGCTGGAATTAGTTACATGGGTTCTGCTATAATAGGGTAACATTTACGAGGTAGCCACTCCAATAACCCTTTTCCTGTAAACTCGAAATTGCTTCTTGATTTTATGACTTATCGAAATTATAGTTACTATATCGATCTCGATTAAACTGTAATGTTAAACTCTGCCTTGTAAATTGTAATTAGCTCTTGTATTTTATACAAATAATTTCCGTGTAAATGTAAAATCCCTTGCAGAAAAAGCTGCAGTGCATTCTTGTGAATTAGAGATTATTTTAAAGGATCTGTTCAATGTTATAGCTTATATTTTGAGGGAAACTAATCCTGAATGAAAATCGAAAAGTCTATTAGCTAGAATGAAAAAGAAAGACCATTAGTGATTATACGCAAAAGCGGTCGTTCATTCACAAACTCGGCAGCATACCATCGCAAAATGTACTAATACTACTAATTACTATTACTACTACTACTACTATCTACTACTACTACTACTACTACTACTACTACTACTACTACTACTACTACTACTACTACTACTACTACTACTACTACTAAACTATAGGAAAACTCAACTTCTTTTACTACCCTCATTCGCGTTACACTCATACTTCTCGCTATATTACTTATATGTACAACTTATAGCCAACTTCTACTATTTTCACGTCAACATGTTCAAAATGAAATCAGATACCGTTCCATACACTTCCTAACGTACAATTTGATAAAGTTAAAAAAAACTTTGACACGTGAAGTTTCTTAACTATCGCTTAAAGTCTTAAAGTGTCTCATAGTCACGGAAAAAATATATATTACGATATAAAGGTTTTCTATCTCATATATGTCCTTGTATTTTTTTTTAAATCATGATTAACAAGAATCTTTTGATGTAAACTACCAAGACTTTTTGAACAGGATTCCTTTATTAAAATATATTAAAATAAGTTTGTATATTTGTTTGCAACGAAAAACAGAATTGTGTGAATTACGTTTTTACTCTCTTAACTGAAATTTATTTATAAATAAAAATACATACCTACATATTTACAAAAATATTCGGGATTAATAAGTGTATATATTAAGATGAGTAATAATTTTATTTTCATTATAACACAATTTCCCTGCAACAAAAAATCGCTTTCTATTTTTAAATAATTTTACCTAAATTAATTTTTCGCAGATTGTGATATACATAGGAAAGTTAAAATTGAAGGGAAGTGAAAGATTAATATATGAGTGATAAAAAATTAAGCTGATGGTAGCATCCCTAAAGCATTACATATTCAGATATGTAATGCTTTATTTTGAAAAATTAATCTTTAACAATTGAACGGTAAATTCAGTTCTAACAATAAACTGATAAATGATGAGCGCATGTGTCAGATAGGATCCCCTACTGCGATATCAATAAAGAATAATATTTTTCTTTGACTTTCAACTTTTCTTTGAATTTAAATTTTGTTACAAATAAAGTTTCTAACAAACATAAAAACGAACATTTATAATACACTTTTAATGTTATTAATTCGTTTCAAATGCTTTTAGAGTATAATATTTCAGTATTGATTCCAATTTAATTATCTAAAATTAAGTTTTACACTTTTCTAACTCCTCTTTCAGAAAAAAAAAAGATTTACATTTCATAAAACAAATCGCATTGAATAAATTCGTTCAAATTCCATTCTCACGTGCAAAAGCCGGGGAAAAGCCGCAAGCCACCTTGAACCGGCAAAAATGAACTGCACGTGCATAAAATTCTTATCTATTTCGCGATGAAAGCTCTACTACCTCACGAATTTTGTAGATCATAACCAATTCAATCCCATTCAAATGAAAATCATAAAAGTATGACGAAAAATCAGCCGAAAATTGCATAAGTTCCCATAATTATGACGAGAGAAAATCTTCAATTATTTTCTCACTTTTAATTAAGAGAAATTTCACTAACAACTCTATTCCAAAACTTGAGAAAAGTTTTGCTGCTAGATTTTTAGCGGGAAAGAAAAGATATCGAAAAGAACAATTTTTTATAGAGAAAGATATAATAAAAATAGAGGCTCACCGCAACTGGCGAAAGGTCAGGACCGGTGAGCAGAATTGGCAGATTTTGTCTGATTGAATAAGTGTCACAGGCGCAGCCTCCGAGGACCGAGAGCTGGAGCTGCGAACATAAACACACGTCGGTGGTTGGTCGCGCACTGAAGTTTGAACGCGAATCCGGCCATCGGAGTAGAGATCCCCGTGACGACCCAACTACCCCACCTCCACATACTCTCAACTCTATATGTATCCTACATATATCCTTTGAACCAATCATCTCCCATATAATCCTCAAACTTGATCAAAAATCCTTTACTGAATGTTGAGTATATAATATGTAGGCTACAAATTTTAGTAGTTGCTTAGCAAATTGCTTTAACTTATAGAAGTATATAGCAGCCGCCGCGTCCCCATATAAAACAATTGGTGTTGGGACGGACACCTGGGTCGTATTATTAGACAATTTTAAAAGTGACCATCAGCAATTATTAGGACTTTTACCTTACTTACTCTCTTTAAATCAAAGAAATTGAAATATTTAGAACCAAACAAGATGGATATACCATATGTGTCTAGTATTACAAAATTTTTTGAAAGAATAGCGCAAACACGTAAAGTGGGTTTCCGTGGCGAAGGTTTCGGATAAATCAACTTCTATCCGAACGAATCCGGGCCATACTGTGATAAGTAAGATATAGTTTACACAAAATAATAAATCTAATAAATGAAAAAAATAGAAAGAGTAAAGCTTACCATTTCCTGAAAAATCATCAGACCTATCGAAAGTTAATTTAATCCTAAAGTTGAATTTGAATAAAGTCTATCCCCAAAAATGTCTCAAAATAACATAACACTCAAAAATATCCGGGACTCGATATTATCCACAGAAAATTATTTTGGAAATCAACTTCACTCAAAATTAGTTAAAACGGTTCAAATTTTTGTATATGACAAAAATACCGCTACTAACCTCGCTACTAACAAAGTCGAAGAAATTGCTAATAGAACTATGATATATGGACAGGAAAAGTCAAAAGCTTTCAAGGAAAGAAGGGGAAGG
>JAUESH010000044.1:7429082-7439755 GCA_032275165.1 Synergus magnus
TATAATATTCAAATTATATTTTCTTTCTCTACGAGTATGTACACTAATTACGAATTTTTTGAAAATACATCCTAATCATAATATGTACTAATCATAGCATTAATTTAATTACAATATAATATAATATACTACAAAAATAAGGCAATCATGTTAACCATTTTCACTTTGAATTTTCGTGATATATAAAATAAATTAACCTCTACTCTCAAATAACTTAGTATGTTAAAGTGAGCTGCAAAACGAAAATGTCGCTCGAAGATATTAGTTTAGATTTCATTTTCACAACCGTGAAAATTAAATCTAGAGAAAATCAGAACCGTATTGCTATTCAGATCATGCAAATGGCTGAGATTTTGGAAAGTACATTTGTTGCGAAAGATTTAGAAGTTGAAGCCCTGCATCAAAACCTGCAAGAATTGAACACGAAACTAGACAAGCTTCTACATGAGGACGAGCAAAACAAAAATCAAATTCGAGAGCTAGAATCTCAACTTGCTATCCTTCAAAAAGTTTGTGTACCCATAAATCTAAATAGAAAAATTTTCCCAGTTTTAGATCTAGGGATTCGAAAAATACTAATTAATCGTCTTCTTTATAGGAATTTTTGGAATCTAGAGAAGTTTTGACTTCAGAGCTAGCAGAAAAACACGACCAGGTGATGTCTCTTCGGAAAGAATTGCAGCTTTTGGAAGAAGAGTGTCATCATATAAACATGCATGCTCAGTATAAGGAAGATGTCATTAAAAAATTAAGGGAGGAACGCATACAAACTAAGGAACAAGTATGTACTAATTTTTTTTATGACTTTTAAACTTCGAATTATGTATTTAAATATTCGTTTCTAGACTGAGAATTTCTTAATTTGTCCTTGCTCAACGAACAATTTTTATAAGAGTAGAGCGGAATCAACTTGTGAAACTTGCAAAAGATTTGTTGTGCATCCCTCCTTTTGTATGAAGAGTAAAAATAGAATGTCTTTTATTCGTGGACAACATAAGAGAAAATTGAAAGCTGATGAAATAATTGTTAATACGGCGGAGAAATTGTCCCTTCGTTGTAAAGGCTAACATTAAAAATATGTCCATTTTTTACACATCACGAGATACTAGGTGGATATAAAGACAATACGTGCATTTATAATAAATATTATAGATTTAATTATAGAGGACTTGGATGCTTTTACAAACTTATTGATATGGTTTTTTTTTTCTTTTAAGTTAAGTATTTAATGCATTAATTAGGTTACATGGTTGCCTTATTACATATTCTGTAAATTTCAAATAAATACATAGGACGTTTTTAAAAAATAATTTTTAAACCTTTCTAAACTTTCAGGATAATACATTATGCTTCCTGACAATTATGACTTTTCATTTTAGACGATTTTGAGATTGAAGTATTTTCAAAATAAGATACTTAAAAATATGATTGCTTTTAAATGAAAAAGATTCCGAGTTTGGTTGCTTTTCAAACTGAGTCTTTATATTTGGTAGCTTTCATATGTACCTAATTTTTTTATATGAAATAAATTAAATATATCGTATTATTTTAAGCGGAATGTCTATTCGTTCTGCTTTTCCGACGAATGGAATTGGCAAGATGGAAAAGTTCCCCTTTCCAATTTAGTTAATAAAATTTGCAAGATTTCACTATTCGTTCTAAAAAGCTGGACAATTAGACACGGCCTATTTTAAATTCAGTCATTCTTATCAGGATTCTACTCCTTACTCTCGAAAGAATCAAATCAGTACAGACCCGTATTCAGATGTGAGTGAAAGTATGTGCACATTTATATAAACAAAAGTATATAAACAAGTTTAACAATAGAGAAAATGTATTACTTAAACTTAATATTTTATTAAAAGTATCTAAATTGATTTATATGAAACATTTAACTTCACTAAAACTCAATATATTTTTCAGGGGGATAATGAAAAATTTTCCCCACATCAGGTACAAAATAAATTTGTTATATTTAAATAAAATTAAGGAAAATCAAGAAATAGAGTAGATTATAATTTAAAAATATTTTTAGGATAAAATCTTAATATACTTGGTGAATACGAAAAAACTTATGGAAAAAGAAAAAGAAACGCTTTCAAATTTAAAGGAAGAGATAGAAAAAGTCATTAAAAAATTGCATTATACAAAAAAAACAGGTACATAAAAATGAAAACAAAGTTTAACTTAGAATAAATATTAAATGAATTTTTTGATTGAATTTATTTAATTTTAGGATTGCAGACATCAAATACCGGTTATTTATAAAATTTTACAGACATAAAATCTTTGTTAAAGAATTACAGAATTGAAGTAATGAACCATGTGAGTTTTATCCACTTTATGTATTTGTAAAAGTGATTACATTTAATTAAATTTTTTTATTTTTAAATAAAATCACTAGTCTTGTGGATTGTCCAACAGAAATTTTCTTTCAACATTTTTTTCAGTATTACAAGTATTACTGAAAGTAATACTCTAGTATTTGCCATCGAAGAAACAAAAATTCAAGACAACTGCAATCAAATAGTATTACTTAGAAGTTAATTATTTTTGTATAGAATAAATCCGTTGAGAATATGAAAAAATGTTTTTCTGAAACTGAAAAGAAGATCACTTCGCTTCAAAGTTTTCTTCGAAACTTATTGGAGGTACGAGAAAATGTAATAATGTATGAAACATGAAAATTATATATTAATTTTAAAAATGAATTCCTAAGTCTGCTTTAAGGGTGTTGAAACCAAGTTTTAACTTCAAAATTTGATTTCCTCATTTTAATCACCAAATATTATGATTAATATTTTTTCGCTCTGTATACGTACTTCTCTTAGAAATAAAAGTATGCCTATAGAGCAAAAAATTTTTTACTTTGAATGTTTTTTCCTTAAAACGAGGAATTCGAAATCTAACTTCAAAATTCAATCTCTTCATTTTACAAAAAACGTATTAAAATTATACATTTTTTCGTTCTGTATGCATATTTCTATTTAAAAAGTGAATTGTGCTACAGAGCGAAAACATATCTAATTATAATATTTGTTGAGTAAAATGAAGAAATCGAATTTTAAAGGTAGAACTTGGCCCAACACCCTTAAAGAATAGCGTCAATCAAATATGCAAGAAATAATTAAGAGATTATACAGAGTCCCTTACAAAATAACAGACATTTGTTTAAAGAAGGAAAAAGCGATTCTTCTTGCTGATGCGGCAGTACGTTTGTTTTTTTACACCTCTAAATTTTTATTTTTCTAAAATTCGAAGTATTTCTGGCTTGAAGATAATCTTAAATTAACATCACAATTTAAAAATTTTTTAATATTGTGGGGAAATCTCAATTTCAAACATCAAATTGGAAAAGTAACCAAATTTTGAATAATTTTTTAATCGTCCAAACTGTAAATCATTAGAGTTTGGAAGCATCAAAATTAAAAAAAGTCAATAGTAATTTAAGTTTGAAAACATTTCTCTAATTTATTTTTTAGGCGAAAGAAGAATCAGACGTTTGTAATAAAGACTCTTGCAATGAAGCTAATCACGAATCAGTAAGCGAACTGTTATATTTTGAAGTTAATGTTACTAATACATATAATTAAATTAAATTAATTACCTATATTAAAATTTGTCCAATTCATTTAATTGTATTAAATAATTTTACAGGTAATCGCAATCTTCCTTCAACAGTTTAAAAGGATGGAAGAATTTAGAATGTGTACTGTAGAAGCTCAGGCAGCAACTGAAGATATACGAGAAAAAATGCAAACTGCTATTTGTAATTTTAACTGGCGCCAGGAAAAAGTAATTTTTATAAATTTAAAACTTCAATTTCAAAGACTCTAGGAACATTCAAGTATTACGTAACGTTTTTTTCAGATGTTTTTGCCCCCACTCCTCCTTGTAACACACGTTAATGTTTGTTTGAACAAGTCATAACGCTAGAGAAGACCTCCTCCTAAGGCGTTACGTAATACTCGAACGACCCCTGTACACTTCTTTAGGTACATATTTAAATTTATATAAATTTGTGTAAAATTCATAATCTCATTCAGAAAATTCTTTTTTTCAGTATTGTGGGTTGAACAAACTAGTAGTTGAAGTACTTAATTATTTAATATCTACGAAAGAGAACATTGCTGATGCTATAAATCAATTAAATTTGCAGGTATTGAAATATTTATTATTTAAATTTACATATTTCAAATTAAAAACCTTATTAAAATTAAATGTATAATTTTTTTAGGAAGAAGAAAGATCGAGACACAAGGAGAGAATTTCTACAAGTAGAGATAGATTAAAGGATATGAAGAACGAAATTAATCAGACTCGATCGAAATTTTCACGATGTCTTAGCAGTATGCAAGAAAATAATCAGCAATTAGGCTCTATTGGATTTACTGAGATTTATACTTCTAATGATGTACTCAATATGGTTGTGGATGAAGTCGAACAAGTTGTTTCAAATGTACAAGTCTTCCAATCACGGGTACTATATTTCATTATGAATTAATACAAAAATTAATGAACCATAACTAAACAAATAAAAGATTCCATAAAATATTTCTTATACTTGTTAAATACTTTTTAGGAACATTTTTCTGTTTCACTACTTTCGGAATTGGATTCTCAGCTTTCAACTCTTGAGAATAACTTGAAAACATTATTTATTAAGAGTCAAGAAATCGTAAGTTTACGAATACAATTTTTAATCAAAAGGACAGTTTTACTTTTTATTGATTTAAAGTTTACTTTTTAATTTTGACAGCTGCAAGAAACTGAAGCCAACCAGAAAATATTTGAAGAGCGGGAAAAGTGCATTGAGAAATCGGAAGAAGAGCTTGATTACGCTCATACAAAAATGCAAGACGTTCTGGAAAATATTTTTACCGCAATGGATGAGGTTTTTCAATTTTACTTGAATTGTTTTTTTTTCTTCATATACAAAACCGTTTAAGAAAATGTTCTTTTTTATAGATAAACGAATTTGATCTCGTAAAGGATAGCCAAGTTGCGACTCAGGTTCGTTTTCCAACAGAATTATAAATTATTCAAATATACAATTCTATCTAAAATTATTTAATTCCTTACAGGATGTGAATGAGATTTTAAAAATTAAGGAAGAGTATCACAAATTGAGGAAGGAATACGAAAGTCTGCGAATGAAAATGATGGAGGTTTGTATCTTTGAATTATCTTATTATTTATTCGTTCTTCCTTTTTAGATTTTCAAGACAATTTTTATTTCAGGGTTCATACACAAAAGAAGTCGACGAGAGGATCAGTGAATGCAAGTGTAGAATTACAAACTTAACAGATCAAGTTCGCCTTTTACAAAATGAGGTATTTTTTTAAATCCAAAAAAATTTTTCAATTTTGTATTAAAATATTCAAAATAACAGCCTCTAAAAAAATTAATTATTTTTCAGGTAAAGATTGGCCAGGAAGCAAACCTTATACTAAAAAACAACATCGTCTCACTAGAAAATGAGTTGAAATGCGCATATAAAAAATGCGAGGCACATAGACGAAGTTATTTAACAGAAAATATGGAACTAAATAGAAAAATCTTCGATTTAGAAAGCGTTGTAAGTTTTTATTATTCTGGATCTTTTTATAATTTTTATATTTATTAGCTCTTTTTTTAATTGTAGCACACAAGTTCCGAAATAACTACTTTCACCTCATATGGAGCACAACAACTCAATTTCGAAGTCCCTATTTCTAATTTTTTAGATCTTACTTTAATATGTTATTTTATAAATTATTTTATTTATTCTAAATGATAAATTCTGTCTAGGGTCTTCCACAGTCTTTTCAAGTTCTTCAAGAGATGATTCATCAAACAAGGAGTGGTCTCCAAGATCTCGGAAATGAAATAAAGAAATTGGTGAGCATTAAATTATTATTATTATTATTATTATTATTATTATTATTATTCAATTAGTTAATTCATTTTTTTTTTAAATAATAAATCCACATTGGAATTTTATTTATAGGTATGTGAAGGATCTTCTCATTCTTGTTGTCCTTCCACAACTTCTGTAATGGTAGCGATCGACATGCTCGACAAATATGGAATCAACGTCGAAAGTTGTTTCGCAGAAATGGAAAAACTAAGAAACGCTTTATACTTTAAAGACAAACTCGTAAGTGAAAAAATACATACATTTATTCATAATACTTAATCGAAATTTCCATTTATGAAATACTTCAAAAATATTCATTTAATTCAATTAATTTTTTACAGTTGGATGATAAGGATACAATTATCTCGATCCAAAAAGACTCGATATTTTTGACCCAAAAAGAACTGAAAGATTTACATGCAAAATTACAGGAGAAGGTATTACAGTTTTAATCCATTAAACATTATTTTATCGCATTAACTACTTTTTCACATGCATTTCATCTCTCGACTAATTTTTATCCCCTACACGTTAATAATTTTTAACAGTTTCTGCTTTTGCACCTTTTTTCGTTTGTGTCTGTGATAATTATTTGCACAAAACTTTTGCATGGTTTAAGAGGTATGTGGGTTTCATTAATTTCCCTAACTTATCCAGCAATAAACTTAGTCTTTAAAAAACAGTTTTAATTTGCAGATCGATGCACAGGATACGATCATCACTCATCTTGATAAAGATAATAAACAGTTACAAAATAAGGTACAATTTTTTAATCATAAGCAAAAAATTGTTATGAATTTTTAATAAAAAATAATTTGATTCTGTGATATTTTTTCCTGAGTATAATAATGATCGAGATATTCTTTTTCGAAATTTTAGATTGAGCTTCAAGTACAAACAATTGGTCACTTACAAAATGCCGTGGTTCAAACTAAACGATGTTTGGATCAAGTTGGGCAGAAATCAGTGAGTGAAGTGAGTGAATTATGGACTTCAGTATCGCCTACAGTATTCAATCAAGGGAATGTGCACGATGTTTAACACCAGATAGTGAGTGCTGTTTTACTAAAAAAAAATCAATTCGCTCTTCAGATGCGAAAACCGATCCATTATAGAAGTTGGAATTATTCTCAATCAGTAGAAATAATCAATATCCACAACCGCACGTTTTAAAAAGATGCAACTGAATATGTTAAATTGAAAATTGAGCCTCGCTCTTTTTAAGTAATTGAAATAGTTGTATTACAATAATTGAAACTAGTATTGTTATATGATACAGCACAAGTTAAGTTATAATTATGTAAATAGGTATCGGAACGTGCGTCATTGTAAATAAAATAAATATTCTAACAAGGACTTTTGGTGTGCTCTTTTAAATTAAATTTATTGTGTGTCTTATTGACAATGCATGGTGTTTATTTTGAAATAATACTAATCCGAAGAACTGTAATAAGAACTCTGATATGTAAGTTAGAGACTAGCTAAGATGTAAAATTTCCTTTAAATTAACGGAAATTCGGAAAGAATTTTGTTTAATTCTTAAATTTTTACATTGATTTTTTTATTTATTTTTATTTTTAAATACGATAAATGACAGGCTTCATTTCAGAATGAGAGAAAGAACGAAGCAATTCGTAAATTGAACATTTACCTCACAGAAACGCAGCACCAATACAGCAAATGTTTTGCTGAGGCAAGTTAACATACATATTCAAAATATATTTTCAATTACCTTTTTTTAATATATTTTCGTTTAATGTCACAGGCAGCAAAACAAGATTCTTTGCTAGAAGTTCAACGTGATTCAATTGAATTACTGCAGCAGAAAATTATTTCCAAAGAATACACCGAAAGTTTAAAAATAATTATTCTTTACTGTATATATTCAGCAAATATTTGTTCCTTACAGGTAAGTATTGATATTATAAATAGTAATTAATACGAAACAATCAATGAAGTGTATATCCGCAATTTGTAAATTATAAAAGTAAATAAAAACGATTTAAAATTAATTTCGTTTTTAATTTGAGTTTTAACTTTTTTTCATATCGCTAAGAAATTTAATTTTAGGATAACAATTAATTTATACTCAATATAATATGTACATGTGGTAGAAAAATTTTCTGAATATTTATTTTTGTTTCCAGGATGAATTACGAATTCTTACGTGCAATTGTGAAAAATTTAAAACTCAGGTAATTAATATTTTAGAATAAAAATTTTTTTACAAACTTTAAAATTAAATTGATTATTAATTTTTTAATTTCAGGTCCATAATCTGAAGGTTAACAACAGACTTCTTGAAGAACAATTCCTTAGTACAAAAATTTTGTGGGAGAAAACCGATTTCGAAATGATGTAAATATTTAGATAAGAATAAGATTAGAATTGCAAAATCTGATGAATGTTATACTTATTAAACTAAACTAAATACTTTTCAGCTGCTGTATAGAAGAGCAGAAAAAGTTGCAGGAAGAATCTAATTCCCTGATGAAAGAAAATGCGGATTTAAAGACAGAAATTCAGAAGAATAAAATGGATTTCGAGATTATGGAGCAGGAGTTGAAAAGGCAGAGTGAAGAATGTTTATGTATTCAAAATTTAAAATCAGAACTGGAGAAATATAGTAGTAAAGCTAAGGAAATTAAATCGGCATTAGAAGCAGAAAATGAAGATTTGAAGTTGGAACTCAAAAAATGCAAAGTGGAATTCGATATTATTGAAGAGGAATTGAAAAAACAGAGTGAAGAATGTATTCCTACTTTAAAATTAGAATTGGAAAAACTAAACTCCGAATTTGAAGATCTAAGTATGCAGGTAGAGGAAGAGAGAAAACAAATTGAAGAATTGAAGGGAAAATCGCTATTGACTGAAGAAAGGAGAATCAAATTGGCAAAACAATTAGTGGAATTGGATATGAACTATAGAGAGGTGATTAATTTAAAAAAGCAGATAATAAGTAATTAATCGTAAATTACTATTAAAAGTAAAAGACAAACAGGAGCATCATTTAAAATTATTTAATAAATTTGTATCACGATTACAGAAAATTGAAAATTTTGAGAAAATAAATGAATTAAATAACAGAAAATTATTAAATATACTGAGAATGATGAGTTCAAATTAAAATAGTAATTCGATTTAAAAGAAGTTCACTTCCAAAATTAAATTATAATTTTAGAAAAGATTATATTTTATTTTATTTTATCTTCAGATCAAAGATCTTCAAGAACAAGCAAACTGCTGCGAATCGGTAATCGCTGACCAAACTGAAATAATTAAGGAACTGAAAGAAAAATTGCTTTCTTCTGAGCAACAAAAGGAAAATTGTATTTCTGAATTGAATAACTCTAAAGAATTGATTTACGTTTTGAAGAATTTATTAAGTGAAAATTCAGATTGCATGGCCAAATTACAAGCAGATTATCAAATTTTAAAGGTGAGAAAAGTTGTTTTCAAACATATTAATTAAAATTAATTAAATTTATTGATATACTCTAATGTATATAACTTTTTATTAATTATTGATTTTTGCAGAACGACAATGAAATTCTGAAAAATGAAAATGTATTTTTTGAAAGTAAGGCAAAAGATGATATTTATGAATTAAAAAGCAAGGTATTGAAATATCTCAAGTCTAATATATTAATTTATTAAAAATGTATTATCTTCATTTTAGATTTTAAAATGAAAAACATTATTCTTGTATTTTTAGTTGAAAGAAAATCAAATACAGCTCTGTATTGCAGAGGATAATTGCAAAACTGTTACCTGGGACTTTCATAAAAGTCAGGAACTTTTACTTAAGACTGCCAAACGTGAAGTTGAATTGCAAAAAACACTAACGGAGGCGGTAATTTTCTCTAAAGTAAGCAAAATTATCATTTTTTTTTTAGATTTATAACAAATGTCGAAATTTATAGGAGAAAGAGTTCTATTCGACAATCGTAAGTGTGAAAAAAGAGGAAGAAGAGCTGAAAGATTTGGTGAATAAAATGAGTGAAGAACTTGAAGATACAAAAGAGGAACTTTCTGTTAAAAAATTGGAACTTGAGCAAATTCAATCTGCTTGTAATCTTTATTCTAGTCAACTTGAAAACACGCAATGTGACGTAAGTTTAGAAATACTATTTAATAAGAGGTTCAACTGAAAATATGTATTTAATAAGGGATAATATTAAAAAAGGCGAAAGAATTCAATGTAGAAATTTGAGAGTTTAAAAGTATGAAGCGAACAAATTTCAGTTTAAAGAGTGAAAAAATTTTGAAAAAAAGTTTACTAATGTTTCTTTGATTTCCACAGCTTCATGACTTGAAGGAAAACTTACTTAAGTTAGAAGAAATGAATTGCTACTTGAAGCAAAAATTGCAGGAATGCAGAGAAGAAAATTGTTCTCTCTTAAAACAAAAGAAGTTTGTCGAGCAAAATTACTGCAAATGTATAAACGAGGTAATAATTTCAAATTATATTCGACAATAAAATATACATATTTTCAAAATTTCTTTAATTTTAATGGATCGACTTCAGCTTGTAAAAGCATAGCCTTATCAAAATTTGATTTTTTTAATCTTTTAAAGGAGAAGCAACTTTTTCCAGTTTTATGAACTTAGAAAGTTGCCCACTGGTAGGTTGCAGTAATTTTTAGATTTTTATAGTCTTCACTATCAGAGTTTTTAGATTTAAGTTACAATTTTTACACTGAAAAAAATTTCTGCGAAATATTCAACTAAGTCATGTAGTTGACTGGAAAGTAGTAAATCCAACTAATTTCT
>JAUESH010000044.1:7445717-7456651 GCA_032275165.1 Synergus magnus
ACTAAAAAAGTGCTATTGGGGCCTTAGGGAACTAAGCAACTTAGTTGAAAAGTAGTCAAATCTACTAAGAATTTTTTAGAGTGTAACTAAAGGAGGTGCTAAGTTGAAGAATGGAACTTTTTTCTGAAAAATAAATAAGTCTCTGGATTTGTACGATAATCATCACTGGAAATTCATTTGTAGCTTGAGGACATGCACAATTCTTTGAACGGATTGAGGAAGGAATGTAAGATGAAAAATAGATCGCTGGCTTGTATAACTGCCGAATTGACTCAGGCATCAGCCAGTAGATCTGAATTATGCAACGAATCTCAATATGTCGTTTCTTGTATCCGTGACTGGATGGAAGAACAGAAAAGTTTCGTTGAGACCTTGAATTCGAAAATAAAGATCCAACAACAACATCTCATACATCTTAGTTTCGAAAAGAAGTAAGACCTTTTTGAAATATTTGAAAAATTATATTATAATAGGTACCTATAGTTATACAATACATATAATTGCTAATAATTAATTTCTGCCGATAGAGCTTTGCAAGCAACGGTGAGAGAACAAAGGCGAATTATTAATGCTCTTCTGCAAAAAAGAAAACGTTTCCATAAAGCTTCTTTGGGTCAAAGTGGAAGAAATATTTTCAAATGTTTTTCATCTATTTCGGGGATCGGACCCAACTCGAGTAATCTTCGACTCTCCAAGGTCATTTAATAAACTAATGATAAATTAATAATTAATAATCAGTATTAATTTAATAATAATAATAATGATAATAATAATAATAATAATAATAAATTTCGACGTTACATAATTAAAATATCTTGTCTCAAAACACGTACATTGAATTGAAAACCTAATTCCGATTTCCTTTCAATTTACAGAGATGTCTAGTTCGACCGGTTAAAACAGTTTGCAAGAAATCTCTGCATGCAAATTCTTGGTTTTTTCCAAGAATAGAATATATAGAAAAAGCCTTGAGGATAGACAATGAAATTTTCAGTAAGGAATTAGTTTCTGAATCTGAAAGAGACCCAGGACTTGATGAAAATCGAGATTGTGGATATCAATCATCAACCAGTAAATGAGGAAGAGATAATTTAAAAAATAAATATCGAGTTCTTGAACTATAAACAACTCAGGAAACCTTCAAATTATAGAATCCCTCGATGACGATGGCAATTCCAAGACTTGGGAAAAATTTGTATCTAACTTATCGTAAACGTAAACCAACAAATTTCTAAATAATGATCTTAGTTTTGCCTTTTTGATAGCCATATTATTGACTAGAAGAGTTTTTTTATATTAATAAATACTTTCTATAGCTATTTCATCTTAAATTTGTTTATTATTGTCCACTTTTCATTACTTTTGCTTTCTCAGAAAGGAAGCTTTGTAATCGTAACAACTACAAATATTTTTTAAATGATTTAATTAAACGTTTCTTAATTGATAAATGTTTAATACGTTCCAAGCAATTGTCCGGGTGTGTGTGTGTATGTGCGGATGGATGTCGCCCTTTTTTGTTAATACGATAACTTAAAGACGGTTGAACATAAATTGATAAAATTTGCAGGGTATATTTGCATCATTAATATCTTAAAACTGCAGACACAAGGATTTTTCAAAATATTGAATTCGACTAAACTTTTCAAATTATCATAATTCAATGCTGACGCAAGGAAATAAAAGATATATTCCTTCTGCTTTCCTTTAATCTCTTTGCTTTAATTATTAATGCTTCCTCTATGAGGAAGCTAAGTATACATCAAATGAGCACCATATAATTATAAATACAACCAGAGGAGAACACCCGAGGTCGAATTCACAAATAGTTTATTTTATCTCCCATTGCTCTTTTTCAGAATTCTTGAGTTTAAGTATTAAATTGTAATTAGGAAGGCAGACAAAACGTATGAGCATCATCTGCTGTATGTAAGTTGTGTGAAAGAGGTCAACCAATAATTTGCATTCGGATGGCGTAAAGATCACGTCTTTATCTGGCGGATGCTGTAATTTTTAGTAAGAGGAATTAAATAAAATTGTAATATATTGCATTTTTTAATGTAATACTACATTAGAAATTTGAACAATAATCTAAATTTAAAACATGTTCAAATTTAAAGCATTTAAGAAACTAATCACAAAATTTTAGAGAAAATTACAAACCAGAACTGAATGTAATAGTATCCCATCATAGAAAAAAGTATGAGTTTCCTCTATCGTTCTCCATGGATGAGAAAGAAAAAATCGGTGTGTATTATAAAATAATCCTAGAAAAGCTGAAATTCCCTTTTCTGTAAACCCATTGTCTCTGAAAATCAATCAACTTTCCAGTAGAACAAAATTCTACAGAAAATTTCTAATAAAAAGAAACCAATGAATATATAAAACATAATTTTCATCATAAAAAAAAAAACAATACCTCATGAATTGAAACATTTCCCACACAAGATTCAGGAAAATGACTTTGTTCTTCCCTCCAAAAATTACATTCTCCGGTAATTTACTTCCTAGGATAAAAAATTATTTTAATTTTTAATTTTATAATTATTTACAGTCGTATGAAACAATAAGTATGTATTACCAATCAAAGAAAGAATGGAATTTTTTTCTCGCTGATTTTGCTTAAAAAACTTTATATCTTTTTGGGTTAAAAATTGCCAGGTAGACAACTTTGGGATCAAAATTTCGTCGTATTTTTTAATAGCAGAATTTTTAAAATATGTCCAAGGACCGCAAAGCTCATTATAATCAGCCACGTAATACAAATTAGGCTCAGAGGAAGAGTTTTTCGGTGGAACAATTCGATTACAAATTCTAGTTTCAGATAAAAAAACGCGATTAACTTCTTCTATATGTTCTGTATTGTACTTTTTTAATTCACCACGTGCAAATGCAGTCTCAGCCATTTATTAACTTTTGTTAACTGTTTTAATATTTAACCTCAGTTTCGTAAAGTGGTAAACGTGATAAATTTTACATAAGAGAAACGAAAAAAGTGACGATTGATTTATGATTATTATTATTCATTCATTGATTTATTTTGTAGAATGAAATAGTAAAATAGGTCTGTTGCAAAGCACGGTTCAAATTCAAAAGCCTCAAAATTTATGAATGGAAAATAAAAAACGAATGAAAACAAAAGCTTATAATATTCACAAGTTTATTTTCTTCCCTTGTATAATCGTTCATAATTTATCATGATTTATCAATAAAATTAATATACAATATACTTTATAGTAATAAGTGTTATACACGATTTATCCAACAAAGAAAATATGTATAATAATTGTAGCAGGAGGAATGGCCTCTACTATCTTACAAGAATCGCGTGCCAAAAATCATTAATTATATTACCGTATATTTAATTGTATAATTATTGTTATCATTATCATTAGACTTAGCACTATTACACAAATCATATCACCTATGATTTATTGTATAATGTATTTATATATATTTATATATTTATAACGAACACCGCCCATTATTACTAGAATTACAAACGGAAGTTCCGCCGATTAACCACGATTAACAGACCTGGTCTTGCTCCTTTCTTTTTCTTCTTTTCTTCTCTCAAAATAGGCGATACATCCTCAAATGCATTGCAAGATATTCATTTTCTCCCCATTCACTCAAAGAAATGTTCATGATGCACAGATCACCTCTCACTCTTCGCAGTAGTTTTTCTTCGTGTAAGTCCCAGTTAAAGTCAATGCGGACACAATTACGGTGTATTTACTTTTGTGGAATATCGTACATACCTGAAAAAACGAAAGGTTTGCTATTATCAACCACGTATTCCCAAAAATTCACTTTAACTTCACAAATATTTTATTCTCAGACTCATTCCTTTCTTACAAAAATTTCTTCTATTTTTAGTATTTTAAATAAAAAACAAATCTTCCACAACACAACTCCCATACCAAAATGATAAAAAGTATATCGTTACGAAATGTATGTCGACACTATAGATTTCAAACTAAGTCACAAACTTTACGAAAACCAAATACTTACCCAAAACTGACATTAAAATACAAAACTTAAAGAACGAAAATAATAAGATACTTAATTTCTTAAGTTTGAAAAGAAATCTTTCAAATTTCAAAAACCCGTAAGGTAAGAATTCGCAAATGAAGAATACACTTTAACATCGAAGGAAATAAAATTTAATCGCACTTAGTTAGCAATCTACAAAGAAAGAGGTACAAAGTGAGTACATTTTCATTTTACTCTAGTTTCGAAAAGTCAGTTGTGGTATACAAAAAGAAAAAAGTGTGTAGCAGAAGGGCAGAATGACCTTACATATCCTTTAGTCTACAGTAAACTCATTTAGTGTCTTTATACGTAGAATAAAATCCTCCCTGCATAAACACAATCGACGTCTGAATTACGACAGTCTCTAAAAATGGTGAAATTTCTGTACATCTTTCGCGGTAGGTACGTCATTTTATTTTTCGTGCATGCATTACAAGTTTTTTGTAAAAGTGACTTTTAAATTAAAGTACAGGGTGAGTCATTAAACGGAGAGTCCTTGAAAGTCTGAATGTAGTTAAAAAACTACAAGTGTCATTTAAAATCTATAGAAGCATCTCAAACGACAAACAATAAACTAGTAAGAAAATAACAAATTCCAGCCCTACTGTACGTCTAAGGTTTAAAAATTAATTTTGTAAAATTTTCTGTTGATTATAAAACATCGAAAGAAACTAAATACTCTATTATCAAAATTCAATCTTAAATCACAACCATTTTCAAAATATGAAGCACATTATACAGACTAAAAATATATTGAACACTTTTAGCCTTTATATGAATATAGAATGGTATTTTAGTTTTAGAAATGACTCATACGTGAATTTCAAGGATGTGTACGTTGACTCACCTGCAACTGCATGAGAAATTGAAAACGTAACTTTGAAAATATCACAAGGAATGCAGTAGATAGTGCAATAGAATATGCATAATAAAAAATGAAAAAATAATTAACACCTTATTACATACTGACGATGCACTTTTCAATATATCGATCAAGTAGCGAAATTTTATAACTTTTTTTCTGAGCGGATTCCATTGGATAATGATTCATGCTAGATAATGTTCGATGCCACAAAAGCATGGCATTCAACGAATACGAAACGAAGAGATATGTTCTTTCGTCCATATCTGTTGATTGTATTATTATATGTATATTGTATAACGAATTTCGTTTTTTTTTTTTTTTTTTTTAACTATATGTATAATTTTCCTTGTAACGTTAGTATGTAGATAAGCCATAAGTGGCTTGCCGTTTATAAAATCTATATTATTAAATATCATAATGCATAAAATTAATTACGCTGTACAACAATTAGCATCATCGAGATGAGCGTTCCTCAATCTATCAAACATCATACAATACACAAATTACACGGAAGGGTTTTGTTTCGAAACGAGAGTCGCCTTTAAACATTACATTTATTCTCTGTGGACTATGAAATCCTTTTTCTTTCCCGACCGCTAAATTACTCCTCGGTTTGTTTTGTAATATAAAAAGTATTTAAAATCTTTGCAATCGACGACTTCTCAATTCGGAGAGATATAAATGCGCAACCGTGATTCGTCCAAGGATCATTTTTCCTGACTCTCTCTACGATTTTTCGCGGGGAAAATACGTATAGATAGTACGACTTGATTCGTCCGCTTCATCGATCTCAAGAAGCATAAATTTAACTACTATAAAAATAGATACCAGTATAGTGTATGGGACACGTACGAATTTGGTTAATCACTTGCAGCAATTTCCGGTAGTTGCTTTCTGCCCTTCTGTTTCGACTAGTCGGCGTCCTTGTCCACTTGTACTTGCATTTCCTGTTTGTTCGCTCTTTGGAAGTTTTTTAGCTGAAAATAATAATTTGAGATAACTAAAAAAAATAGAATTTGAAAAGTCTTAATTTTGAAGACTTAAGACTTAACTCTTAAGACAAATAAAATTATAAAAACTATTAACGACAATCTACCTTTAATAAATTCTGAGAAGAATAAATTAAAAGTCAATAAATCCTCGTGAATATTAAAAATTGATACTCAAATTACTTTACTGCAGACTTTTCAATGACATTTCAAGAGAAAAAAATCAGCCTTGAAATACAGGCTGTCTTACCAATAGCTAGGAATATATCGTTAACATTCATCGCCGTCTTGGCCGATGTTTCCATGAAAAGAAGACCATTTTCCTCTGCGTAAGTTTGGGCTTCGTCGAATTCCACTGCTCGTTTATTCGCAAGGTCTGCTTTATTCCCTGCTAATGCTATTACTATACTTGGACTGGCTTGCCGTTGTAACTCTTTTACCCACGTTGTAGCACGTATAAATGTGTCCTAATATATAATAATAAAAAAAAAAAAGAAATTCTTGATTAGAAACGAGTCCGACCATATTTAAATCAGGCAGATTTTTTTTTTTTGAGGTGAAAAGAATTCACATTTCTTTGAAATACATATGTAGTAATCATTATTTGACGATGTTCTGTTAATTTTTTTGAATTGGAATATTAAGTTTGAAAGATGTTAAAGGTTGTTGGTCTACAATTCATTTTACTTTTATGTCGATATTTTAAATATTGACTATTTTTATGTTGTGAAAAAATTCTCTCTAGCCCCGCTGGGAATCGAACCCAGGTCTTCAGATTGCCGGTCTGGTGCTCTACCCACTAAGCTACGGAGAGACGAGATTCATTTTTCACAACTCCCTACAGGTTGATAGCGACTCTATACATTCTTGTAAGATTTTTACTCAATCCGAGTTTGATTAAGATTTGACGATGTTCTGTTAATTTTTTTGAATTGGAATATTAAGTTTGAAAGATGTTAAAGGTTGTTGGTCTACAATGTATTCAGCTGCAAGTGTTATCAGAAATTATAGACTAGCAGAGCTTAAAAAGACATCAGCAACATTTGGAATTAAAGCATTAGATTATATATTTATTCATGTATCAGTGATTCCTGTAATACTGTCTTTGAGGAATATAAATAATGTACAGACCTGATTTGTTATGTCATATACCACAATGGCTGCTTGCGCTCCACGATAATACATGGGTGCAAGACTGTGGTAACGTTCCTGGCCAGCTGTATCCCAAATCTCGAATTTTACAGTCGTGTCATCCAAACATACTGTTTGTGTTAGAAATGCAGCTGCGAAAAAAAGAAGATAAATCCTCATTAGACGGATATTACAAAACCAATATATCCAATAAAATTAATCTTTAAATTCCTGTATGAAGTATATGAACTTCATCTATTACCTATACCTGAATTATAATTATAATAATAAATTAACAAACAAAATTTTTTGTGGAATATTTCTAGAATTAAAAAGAATATATATTTTCTAATAGAGGAACTTACCACCTATTGTACTTTCTTGGTACTCGTGGAACTGACCCTTGACGAACCTCAAAACAAGGCTAGACTTCCCCACGGCAGATTCACCAAGTAAAACCAACTTAAACTGGCAAATTTTTCCTTGTGTGCCGTTTGGCCTTTGGGCTGTACCCCGGTTAGCCATTGTGACCTAAAAAATCATTTACAACGTAAATATCTTCATTTACATCACAAAATTCAAATCACAATTTATAAGGTTATATAATGTCATAATTTCTTGCACAATTCTATATTCTATATTAAACATAAAAATAAATAATCAATGACGACTGCATATTTCATTATTTCCAGATGACAAGAAAAATGCTAAACACACGGAATTTGATACTGGATAAAAGCGTTTCACGATTAGTAAATAAAACTAATAAAAAAGCGAGATTTCACAACAGAATAATTTAAGCTCGAGAGCACAACTTTAATCGGAGTGATTAATATTATCCAAAGCTTCAGTTATGGTGTATTTAATAAAATTATTTCTTGCTACTTGGTACTTATTAATGCGATTAAATAATAACTAACATTTATCTCCGTTAAAAACATTTTTATAAATACAACTGAGAGAAAAAATGTTTCAGATTCTCATTATGTAAATAATTTGATGTTTTATAATGTAATATCAAGCATACATATTATTTTTATCAATAATTCAACAATCTGCGAGGCTTTATTTTTTCAATCAATTAAGTTGGTGAATGGCGATCTTTAACAATGGAAAGCTTTGACAATAAGCTTAAATTCGAGGTTGAGTACAAGACGTTTGATTAATTAATTAATCTTTTTAAGTCGGCGAGTCATTCACTTGGAAACTCTCTAAAGATTTACGAACTCTATTTATTTGCAAAGAAGATTGAAGAAAACATAAGTTAGCATCACTCTTGATAAAATACAGATTAGATTTAAAACTTTATATTCTCAATGTATGGCAAGGTATATAAGTATATTTGGCATACCCATTATAGAGCAAAAGTCAGGGAAACAATTGAACCGCCGCATCGTGGAAGGGGTATAAAATTTTTTGGTCTGAGCGCAAACTGATCCTGACAATGTAAAAATTACAAATTTAAAAATATGTTTTAATATTATGCAAGAAATGAATTACTTGTAATATATTCCCAAAAAAAAAAAGTTGAAACAAAATTTCAAAAGGGGTGAGAAGCCTTAGTGCTCGGATCAAGAAATTTTATACCCCCTTGTACGAAGCGGCGGTTCAATTATAATTTTTAAATACAATTTTTTAAATTTCACATTTGTATTCTAGAAACAATTCTAAAACAGGAAAAAAAAACAAATTAAAAACTTTGCAAAAGTTCATTATTGCTCCAAAACGAGAAGATAAATTCTTTCTCAAAAATACTTGCTGGCAAAAAATAAAAACAAGAAACTTGCAACAAAAAAAAAACTTATTGTCGTCTCCTTTTCTTTGTCTTGCGATTCAAAATTCCATTGTTTTCAAAATATCAAAAATTGACTCAAACCATAGTCACGAAGCCCCGCATTATCAACCAATAACTGTCACCACTTTCACATTTCCCAGAATAAATTACAAAAAATTACCAAGATCAGAATCTACTTTAAATAATATAAGAAGCCATTCACAGTTTGTCGTCAGCATACAAAAACTCGCAAGTCGCAATTCGTAAATCACATTCCAGTTCACGGGAAAGCCAATCCTCGAAAACTAATATCTATCTCAGCAAAACAGATTCCCAAGTCAGTATCTGAACCGTCGCGACGGAATTCCCACCCCCTACGTCAACATGCATCCACGTTCATACAGCCCTGAACTTGTCACCGCCCGTGAGACGTCAGCAATCTACTTATTCGAATTTTCAAACAAAATCATTCATAATGCTCATGTAGTAATCATGAAATAATCAATCAAGTAATTTCCAAGTTTAAGAAGTTTCTCATGAATTTCGGAATTTGGCAACTTATAGAAACATAGTTCATGAACAATGGGCGGTGCAAAGCTGTAAAAAGTGTGAAAAAGTCGCAACACCTTGAGTCATGCACTTGGCACCTGATGACTGAATCAACTCAATGACTGAACGCTTCATAGCCTGCGGAAGTAATCAGACTATCAGAGCCGATCAAAGGCTCGTAACAGCTTGTCTAATTTCCCGAGTTTTGTATGCGTCCGCCCCCGCACATAAACATCATCAAGCACTAAACTCTCCTGAATGTGACCTTCTTTCAAAATTTTAAATTATTTTATTTTATCTAAAGGATTCTCACAAGGGTTCTCGAAATGGTTTCTTTACCAGAACCTACTTTGAGCTTTGATCGGAGGGAGAGGCTGGAGTATCTTCACAGGTAGAAACTTAGAAAAGCGTCGAAGATTATTGTCAATTTCACAATTGCCCGTATGTGTTCGCGGCGATCATTTATCTCGACTAGTCGGCCCACCGAGCATAGATCGCACAATCTATATAGAATGTATGTACATTTAATATTTATGCTTTGTACATTTATGCTTCAAACTTGTATTTATGTGTATTTATGACAGTTGGACGGATGTTCGCACCAAGTGGCTTGAAATGAAAATTTACAATCGGAGAGAAAATTTAAATTCAGGAAGAAAATTATTTCAGAGAGTAAAAAATTCTAGAGTGGAAAATTAAAAGGGAGAGAGAAATTTCGGAACTATTGGGAATTGTTAGGATTTATTGGGTATTATTGGGAAGTGTAGGGTAGTAAATTTTGACACTAGAAGCACGAATCACAACGTCCACGACCACAGAGTACACACTGCTGCGCCACTTTACGATTACGTTTACGTCGTTTACGTATAATCCGACCGGGTGTTTATAGATGAAAATTTAGGAACGACTGATAATTATCACTTTACCAGCTATTTTCCGACAGACGAGAAAGAGTGCGTCAAGTCCAACGGTGAGGAGGATTCCGAATCGAGAAAAATCACTTGATACCGCTTTCCGTCGTTTTCCACGGGCTCTCAATCAGTACACCCACCGTACTGCCCGTCCATCCCCACTAACATGGCCGTCATCAAATTCCTGTAAATGGAGATCCGACCCAGAAAGAACCGAAAGAACAGATGATGGATTAATGGTTAAATGGATTGTAGATATTTGAAAGGAGAATAAGGTGATTTTAAATAGTTTTTTTTTGAGATTAAAAAGAGACAAGTAGAGTTTTGAGGCTAAAGGTCGACTTGTTGGACTTGTTTTTACACGAGATTTCGAAAAGACGGAAACAAGCGGTTCATTACCTAACTATTATAGCCTAAAGCTCTTTTCATATACATGAAAGCAGTGGATGCATAGATGTAAGAATATATGGATGGAGCACAAAGTCCCAACTTAAGGTGCATTTATACCTCTGTCTGCCCGAGCGGTGCAGGCGGACAATTGTCCGAGACTATTTACACGACCGATTTTCCGAGGATTTTGACTGCGGAAAATGTGAAAATGGCGCGGAATTTAAAATATTGTTCAATTTTAAAATAAAATAAACCAAGTTTTTTATTGTTTAAATTGGAAATTATGATACTAT
>JAUESH010000044.1:7476334-7486986 GCA_032275165.1 Synergus magnus
CTATAACGACATTTTTTTCTAGAGAAAGATGGTGCTACAGGAAAGAAAAGAACAAAACATTAATTACCGAGAACTTTAGATCACCAACCACACCTGTATTTCGGCCTTCGACCAACCAACGTTTAAGAAATATCCGTTCAATTACAATTAATTAATTACAATTCAATTACACACTCTCTTTGCTCTGCCTGCTGTTCAGTATCAATAAATACTTAAAAATGTCACAAGGAAGTCACTGTGTGCATAGTTTGAGTTTTCCCGCCGCCATTTTTGAAACATTGCAATGTTTCAAGAGATCTTGAAAGTTTCATGAAACTTTTCATTGGGATTGGACCAAAGTTTCATGAAATTTTACAATCTTCATGACTTCATGATCTTAGTTTGCTAACCTCTTTCAACGTTAATGCACGCTTGTTTTCTATAGCGTGTTTCAAAGTGTTTCTTTATTTTGAATGAAATGAAAACAATCCTGCCTAATATATAAATCAATGATAATTTCTCTTTGATGTCGTATGAAGTGAATTTAAAAGATAATTAAATAATAACTTTGATACCAATGATTTGTAAGTTTCCATCTGTCAACAAAGCGTGATTAAACATGCGGAATGACAATATTTTTCAAACTTTTAGCATATAATTCATCACACATGGTTTTCATTAAATAAATAATTGATCATTATACAGTACTGTTTACAAAAGCATAATTTAGAAAATTGAACTAAGAATTATTTATTATCCCTTTCATAAGCCATTAAAAGAAAAAATTGCACATATCTACCCCGAATTTTCGCCAGAAAACCAAAATAAAGGTGTTGGATGATTTATTACAACTAAAAAAATGTTTTATTATCAGCAATTTTATATTTTTTTTATTTTACTCTGACAAAACGGTTTTTATTCATAGAATATTTTTAATTCTATTTTAAAAGTTAAAAATTCTTCGTACACTAATGATTTATTTCGCTTTTCAGGTATTTCTTTGCAGATGCAATAAAATCGGCAAGAAATGAGGCGCGCACGTATAAAAGTACAAGCAACAGTGCCTGTTCGTCGAAAGGCTGTGCAACCAGCCGCACCTACAGATTCAGATAAACCCCCAACCACTTCCAATTCTATCTCGGATGTCGAAAAAACTATTCCAGAAAAAGACGTAAAACTTGAAAGAATCGAAAATGCTCCTGAAGATAAAATTGAAACGGAAAAGCCAACAGAATCTGATGTGCAGCTTTCTTTCAAAAATGAAACACAAAATATAGTCAAAGATAAAAGAAATGAAAATAAAGAAGAGGGTTATATTACGTTCCTTAAAATAGAGGATAATGCTGATAATCATCGACAAAGCGAGCGTGTCAAAGTTACTAAAAAAGCAGATGATTCAGTAAAAAATATAGAATCAGATATTTCTGTAACAAATAAAGAATCAACTGAATTCTTCACCAATAAAGAAACCGATGATTCCGTTATCAATAAAGAATTGAATATTCAAGGGAATAAAGAGGCAATCAATGGAGAAATCGAAGTAGAGAATTCTGAAATTAATAAACAATTGGAAGTTGTTGAAAGCACAGATGGAGACAATCTTAACGCTAAGAAACAAGTGGAGATAAATTCTGAAACTCGTAGTCCGCATGTTGAGGGTAAGAAAGCTTATGTAATTTCTTTTTTAAAATTAGTATTTTGTAGTTTAACATTTTCAAATTTCTTATTTCAATATTTCAGTAAGTTCCACGAAGCATGTACAAAATCGTTCCTGCTTCATGCGACCCGTTCCTCGATTAGATAGTGGAGGAAGAGTTCGAAAAAACAGCGTCCAAGGAAGTGGAGCAAGTGCTAGTGAATCAGAAGACGAATCTAGAAAATCATCAATTCCACCTCGTGTGAGAAACGATTCGGTTTGTTCCGTCCAAAGTAACAAAGATGGATCCAGCAATACGTATGGTAATTCGAAATTGAAATTCGGACAGCAAAAGAGACGATTGACGGTGTCTGAATCGGCAAGAAAACTGGCGGAAGCTCGAAAGGAATTTATGCTGAAGCATGAGAATAAAACACCTGACCGAAGCAAGTTAACGATGTACGATTTGATTTACTATAATCCAATCAGCAATCCCATGTCAGGAACTAATAATTCGAATCCGACTTCTAGAAAGATTTCTGTTTGCTCGTAAGTATACTAAATCTGCTCATTTATATTTTATTTTAAAACCTTTTCAGGGTGTCCATCCAACTATCACATAATTATACTAGCTATTTAAATTTTCTTTTACAGAGCAGCGCCTGAAGAGGTAAAAGAGAAAGAAGAAGAAGAGGCGGAAGATGAACCAACGGCGATGCCTGTGCCTCGAGTAAAAGTTGGACCCAATGGAGAATTGATTCTTGATCAGGAGAGTTTAATAATAGAGCGAACTGAAAAGGAAAAAAACAGATCTGGACCGATAGTTCACGACGAAAACAATAGTGGTGGCTTTTATAAACGTCGGCAGAAAAGCAAGGAATGGTCAAAATGGGACACTTTAAGATTTTATAAAGCGCTGAGCAACATTGGGACCGATTTTCTCTTGATGCAAAGCTTCTTCCCTAAAAGAACTCGTCAGGAACTGAAGCTCAAGTTCAAAAAAGAAGAAAGGACGAATAGAGAGTTAGTGGAGAAGGCTCTTAAGTATCAAGTATTTGACATGGAAGCTTTGAAAAAAGAAATGGGTTAGAATATTTTTGATGGATAGAATTTTTCAATCTGGTTTAATTCTGAATCTATTTAAATTAATTCTCTTAATTTTTTTAGAGATCTTTGAAGAAGACGAGAGAAAGGAAACGGAAATTACTAAAACGAAAGTAGAGGCTGCTAAAAGACAATTCAAATCTAAACGTTCCAAATGTCGTAAGTTTAAATTACTATAGATAAAACCCTTACAAAATGGTTCGAATTTTAATTTATATCATTTAACATTAATTTAATTTCCAGGTTTTGTGGTCGGAAGTATCGAGGAGATAGAAAATTCCTGCGAAGAGGACGTGGACGATGACCTGAGTTCGGGAGAATTCAGAGATGAAAATGCTCAGAAAAAATTGAGGAGAGCGAGCAGACGAAAGCGCAAAACGACGATTTCGCAGGAAATTCTAGAGGAGGAGGAAGGTGAATCTACTAGCGGTACGGAGGACACAGAAATTTATAACGTAAAGCCCACGAGATCTGGTAGATTGCCGAAAAGAAGGAAATTACAAGCACCCAAAGTTTATGATTATGATGGTTCCTCTGATATGGAAGAGGAAGAACCATCAGCTCAAGATGAAAAATCGGTCGCATCCACAGAAAAAGAAACCCGATTCGATTCCCAACCGCAAGATATTATTGCGAATATTCCCAACGCGAGAGATATCCAGCCAGGATCTTTGGTAATATTGGCAAGGGAATCTCCAGGTGAACCTGGAAAAACTGTGCTGCAGGTTTATATGGTTAGTAAGGATTACAACGCGAACGATCCTAATTCCGAGCAAAATATGACACCTGTAAATTTACCACCGGAAGTCTTAGCGACAGTAAAGTCAAAGATTTCGGAGTCTGAACCAATTTGCATTAAACCGGAAGTCGTTAACTCTAAGGAAAAGATCAATATGTAGATACGGGTTTTTAAAAAATTGTCGCTAATGTGGTGAAAATCGAAAGCTAATGTTAAAGTTTTATAGACGTTCGATTTTCGTTGCCTTGGAGCAGTTGTTTAAAGAATTATTTTTACAGTTTGTAAATATACTTAGGCTATATTTATCGAATATCATTTAAGAATGTTATGAACTTTGTAAAATTGCAGCAGTTAATAATTAAGAAATTTTTAAACAATACCAATTACACTATAAGGTGATGAGATACCAACGTTTTTTGCTACAACGCGCAATTCATTGAATTGTATTTTTTACGCATGATTGATAGTAAGTAATTTTTTTGTTTTCCGTTTAATGCCAGCGTGTAAAAAGCATTTTACATATAATCTACTATTGTTTTGTTAATAAAATTTAAAGTGTTCTGAAGTAAAAATGTGTTTCTATTCTCATGATCTTTTATTAACTTCTACTTAATCTTACTTATTTAAAAATCGCGCCAAATTCTCATTTTACGATTAGGGCGCTCCAGGTGGCAGTTTTGATAACTGCGCTATTGTCAGTCAAAAACTGTCAAATGTCAAAAAAAGAGGTTTTTAATTTGCAACAATAGTAAATAATTACGAGAAGTGTTTGTACTTACAAAAAAATAATAAAACACTTCAGTGTTCTCAAAATATAAATAATGAAGCATCAAATTGTTGATACAAAAGCAAGCTCAGCAAGCAAAGGAGAAGCTGATGAATGTTTGTTCCAATATTTGCATGCAGAAATGGTTAATTACGTGCTAAGCACACCTGTCAACACTGGGGTAAGATTATTTTGTATAACAATATATTTTAACGTAAATAATAAGACGAAATTTTTATGAATCATTGCATTGGCGTTAAGTTTCATTTTGGAGGTTATGTCAACAGACCGAATTGTTTTGACAGAATATGTTTAAAATGAATATTTTTCTTATCAGTAGTTATATATATTAATTTCGTTCTATTTTATGACATTCTCCAAACTCGCAAGGCATTTTATACTAAAATATCAATTAATTTCTCTTTAAATCTATTTAAAAGGAAAAAGAAGAGGATTTGTCTCGATTGGAATGTATGGGTTTCAGCGTCGGTTATCGCATAATTGAGAGACTAACTAGGGAATGGCCTCGCTTCAAAGACGAATTGGACACTATCAAGTTTATCTGCACCGACTTCTGGACAAGTCTGTATCAGAAACAAATCGACAATCTCAGAACCAACCATCACGGAACTTACATGCTTCAAGATAATTCGTTTCGGTTATTAGCAAATATAGGAGGAAACGGAAACAAACAATACCTTCGGGAAAGTCCTCGCTTGTTGGCTTTTACATGTGGCCTTCTTCGGGGAAGCTTAGCAAACCTTGGAATTCCCTGCACCGTCGACGCAGAGGTTTCCGCGTTACCTAGTTGTAAATTCAATGTCTACGTGCAGAGAATTTGACCTTGTTGTTAAAAACTTCAATTAATCATTCCTCAGGTAAGATTCTTCATTATTTATACTCTTTCAAAGGCGAAATTCTGATAGATGATTTATATGCTTCAAAACGAAGCGATAATGTACTTTGTATTTTCTTTATTTCCTTCCTGGAGTCTTATCAAACAAAGTAAAGAATCAGACTATTTAAGTACCAAAATACAATGTATATAATATATAATTATATATAATTTAATAGTTATACAAATTCGTTTTAGCACTAGAGTTAATAAAGGATTCAAAATCGAACTTGGAATTTAATATTTTAGGATAAATGTTCCTTAGAATACTTATTCATTTATTTTATTTACCATAAAGGTAACTTTCGATGTCTCGATACAAATTCTTAGAAAATTGTTCCCATTCTGCTTTTGAAATAATTCTGTTTTATTATTTTTTGGAACTGTTGATGAAATTAAGTAAATCATTTTGCGTAACAATTCCCAGGAATAGGTCCTTTTTGCTTTCATCTATCACAACTGCATAATTTTCATTCTCGAGAATTCTCGAAATTTTACCGAGGATTGTTGCTAAATTTACTTTTCGAAATTGCCTCGACATTGTTTTCTCGACAGAGTCTGTTTTCTGTATTTTTCCTGATACTAAGTTGCTTAGAATCTCGTTTGAAGTTACAACTCCTACGACTTCGTTTTTTGTATTAGTGATCGAAACTTGATGTACATTTTTTTCTTGGAAGACATTCATTGCCTCCTCGCAAGTAGATTTTTCGAGGAGAGTAACAAGATTATTTAATCGAATACTCGAAAGCGGAAGATTCCACCACCATCGGTTACTTTCAATTGGCTCGGGAGTACTCTGGAAGAAAATGTAAATTTATAAAAAAAAACTTTCAGGAAATTTCTAAAGATACCTTTTAGAATTGTAAAAAC
This sequence comes from Synergus magnus, assembly GCA_032275165.1. Lineage (NCBI taxonomy): Eukaryota > Metazoa > Arthropoda > Insecta > Hymenoptera > Cynipidae > Synergus > Synergus magnus. The sequence continues at coordinate 7,482,324 of JAUESH010000044.1, forward strand.
AAATTGACAATTTTTTACCATAAAACCTCTGCTCTCCATCCAGTAGTCCGAAACAAATTTCGTCATATAATTTCGAATTCCATCGGGTAGTAAAATTACAACCCGCTTGTCTGCTGGTAAGTCTTTTGCCAATTTGAGAGCAGCAGACACAACTGCTCCACAACTTCCTCCAACGAGTAAACCTTCATCTCGAATCAGGCTTCGAGCTGTTAAGAAAGTGTCGCGATCATTCGATTTTATCCACATATCTACCACAGACTTGTCAAGATTCGTAGGAATATAAACGTGGCTGAAAATAAATTTCAAATAATTTTCTATACGTTTTCAATTAATATGGAGAAAGAATAATTATTAGTAAAATAAATTTTATTTACCCCATTCCCTCAACTTCCCAAGAGGTTGTGGAAGATTCATTTAATTGTGGAGGATCTGCAACGGTGCTCCCTTCCGGGTCTACTGCAATTATTTTAGTTTGAGGAGATAATTCTCGAAGTTTACGAGCAATGCCAGTAATCGTTCCTCCAGTTCCAGATCCAACGACAAAGTAGTCAATATTTCCTTCGGTCTGTTCCAAAATTTCCGTGGCTGTGTCGTCATAATGGGCTAAAGCATTTCCACTGTTTGTGTACTAAAAGAATTTTTATTCTTTATTTTTGAAATTGAGAATTAATTATTGAAACAAGGATCTGAATAAAATTAATGAGTTTGAGTAGTCTAGTTATTTCTATAAATTAATTAAAACTTACAGTTTTCTCTTTTCGTTGCATGTTCATTTAAAAGAAAACTTTATTAAATAGTCCAATTTATTTTATTTGTAAACTTTTATCGAAGAACTTGACGTCAGACTAAGTATCTTCTTTCATATCTTAACAAGGCCATAAGTCTAACAGAAATATAAATAATCACATGAGGCGAATGTCCGATTAATTTGTCTGCTTTGAAAAAAAGAATCAATGAAAGAGAGATTTGAATTATTTGTGCCTTGCGGAACTTTTAATTAAAGGACTCTTAATTGACTGGGAAAATGATCAAACATTGGCATGTGCATTCATATTTGTAAATTTAATTAAAAAATTATTTATTTATATAATATATTTACCTGATTAAGAATAACACTGTTTGGTGTTTCTTTGTGCAGTTTCTCGGATACTACAAAAGGTCCCTCAGGATTATCCCACGCACCAGCTACTGGAGTTCTCACGACCTGAGCTCCAAGTGCCTGAATCGTATATTGTTTTTCATTTGACATCCATTGAGGCATTACTGTAACGCATTTATAGCCTTTTACAGCAGCTACCATTGCTAAACCAATTCCTGTATTTCCACTCGTAGGTTCAATAATCGTGTCGCCTGCTTTCAATATTCCTTTTTCTTCCCCATCTTGAATCATTCGATAGGCTATTCTATCTTTCATTGATCCTGCTGGATTCATGAATTCACATTTGACCACTGAAATTGAAAAATATCTTGAGAGTGGTGGTGGAAAAAATTAGAAAAAGCCAGAATTGTCCCTAGATAGAAATAGACAAAACTGTGACTGGAAATCTAATTAATTTATTCTAAAAACTATAATGAATTATTCAATTCGAATATTTACATAATTCGCATTTTATTCCGTGTAACTTTGGAATTTTGTTGAGACGCACCATCGGAGTTTGACCAATTGCTTCTAAAATATTTGGTAATATCTTTTTATGATCCGCTTGGCTGAAAAAAAAAATAAATAGGAAAAATTGAAATATCACATTAAACTCAAATTATTGATAAGAAATATAGTCAAACACTGGAATTATATGATATTTCCGGATCATTTACGGACTGAAAAAACTTTTCCGGATAGTCAGTCAGAATATTTTTATTTGACACTTGCAATTTTTCAATTGAATTGAAATTCACATCTTTTAAATTCTTTTTAAATCCTTAAAAAAATTTAATTCTTCAAAATTACTTGAAATTTTTTCAAATTCCTTGACATTCCTTAAAATCAATTAAAAGATCTTGAAATCTTTGAAATCCTCTGAAATTTCTTTAAAAAATCGTTAAATTCTTCTGAATTTTTTTGAAATCGCTTCACATTATTTCGAAACATTTAAAATCTCTTAAAAATCCTTAGAAAATCACAATATCCATTAGTTTACTATTGTACTCACTTGCTCCGCTTTGTATGTGGTGTATTAGTTGCATTAGGTTTCCAAGTGCATAGCCTTGGTTTATCTGGTCTTACAGACTCCATTTTTGAAAATTTTCCTTAAATATTTTTTTGAAAAAAGGATTTAAAAATGTTTACTTAAAAAAACTTTTTATTTTTTACTCAGTCGAAACTTTATTCCTAATCGCCGCGCAGTTTAAAGCGTAGACGACGTGGAATGCTTAGTAGAGGAGAGTGATGTTTTCCTTGAAACATTCCTTTTACTTCTACTACATTCAAACCATTGCAAGTGCACACGACACTACATTCGCGAATGCACTTCTAGAAAAGCAGTTGCGTTTCCTATCTTTTATTCAATTTTATCTGTGTCATTTTATCTTATCTTTTATTTTTAAACATTAATTATCGTATTTTTAACGTGATTTAAATAATCTTAGTAAAAAAAATATTTTAACTTGAATTCACAGAGAAAACAGACGATATTTTATTAAGATTTGCGGTCGAGTTTGCGGTAGTAAACAGCTCCGTGATCTAAAAACAGTTACAACATATCTTCTCGAACAAACAAATGAAAGAATATTTGCATATTAAAATCACAATTCAATTCTTGCCCGATTTCCATAAAACTTTATAAATTAATTTGAGTACGAATTTTCAGTAATTTCAAATTATTTAAACTTTTATTAAAAAGGAAAGAACCGATTTGGACTTTTTTTTATCGTTTTTTATTTTGTTTTTACAAAATTGTACAAAATTTACAATTCTTATTTTTAATAACAATAGTAATAATAGAATATTATAAATACTATTTTAGTAATATCATACATTATCTTGAAATAAGTTTAGGTATTTAAAGAATTTGTTAATTGTTAGTATTGGCTTTAAGAAACTATAAAAAAGCTTTTGCTGTTATCGATAAAATTTATCAAATCTATTTGGGTGAGAATTCCCATGAATTGATCCTCTTTGTCTTCATCGAATACAACTGCGTAATCTTCTTTCTCGAGAATTCGAGAAACTTTACCAAGGTGTGATCCTGAATGTATTTTTCGAAATTCCAACTTCATGATTTTTTCAACGCAATCGCTTTTATGCAACTTCCCGGAAATTAAGTTACTTAATATCTCTTTTAAAGTCACGATTCCTACGACTTCGTCTTTTTCATTTGTGATTGGAAATTGATGGAAATTTTTTTCTTGTAGGACGTGTATGGCTTCTTCGCAAGTCGTTCCTTTGGGAAAAATAACAGGACTTTTTAATTTAATGCTGGAAACTGGAAGGTCCCACCACCATTTGTTGCCTTCGTTTGGCTCTGGAGGATTCTGAAAAAATGTATGGAAAATGAAAGCAGGAACAAAACTTGAAACTTTGAATATTTCTATTTTGAAATTCAATTTGAATTTCTTATCCTAACTTACCAAAAAACCATTTATCACCATCCAATCATCTGAGACAAATTTCGACATATAATTTCGAATTCCATCGGGTAATATAATCACAACACGTTTGTCTGCAGGTAAATCTTTTGCCAATTTGAGAGCAGCAGATACAATTGCTCCACTGCTTCCTCCAACGAGTAAACCCTCGTCTTGAATTAGACTTCGAGCTGTCAGAAAAGACTCGCGATCATTCGTTTTTATCCACTTGTCTATAACATTTTTATCCAAATTCGTAGGGGTAAAAACATAGCTGAAAAATAAAATTTCGTAATAATTTTTAATGAAACTATTAAGATAATAGGGACTATATTTACCCGATACCCTCCATTTCCCATTTCGTAATCGTAGATTCGTTTAATTCTGGAGGTTCTGCTACAACACTACCTTCTGGATCAACGCCAATTATTTGAGTATCCGGAGACAATTCTCGAAATTTACGAGCAATGCCTGTAAGTGTTCCTCCAGTTCCAGATCCAGCGACTAAATAATCGATTTTTCCATCGACCTGTTCCCAAATTTCTCTGGCTGTCTGGTCATAGTGAGCTAATGCATTTGCAGGGTTTGTAAACTGAAACATTTTTTTTATTAATTTGTAATAATTTAAAAGAAAACTCATATAAAAATTTTAACTGGTAAAGGTTTTGGAATCCCGAATTATGCAACTTTGAACGGTCGCTTACTTGATCAAGAACTGTACTGTTAGGTATTTCTTTGCACAGCTTCTCAGTTACTACAAAAAGTCCATCTGGACCATCCCAAGCAGCTCCATTCGGAACTCTCATGACTTGACCTCCAAGAGCCTGAATCAAGCACTGCTTTTCATTTGACATCCTTTCAGGCATGACAGCTTTACATTTATAGCCTTTTACAGCAGCTACCATTGCTAAACCAAGTCCTGTATTTCCACTCGTAGGTTCAATAATCGTGTCACCTTGTTTCAAAATTCCCCTTTCTTCAGCATCTACAACCATCCGATATGCCATTCTATCTTTTACCGATCCTCCTGGATTCATGAATTCACACTTGACCACTAAAATTAAACAAAATTAGTCACTATTTTTTTATTTTCTAAATC
>JAUESH010000044.1:7517749-7535598 GCA_032275165.1 Synergus magnus
CAGGCTACAACACGCTTACAAAAGCAAAGGCGTTGAACAAGGATCGCTGTGAAACAAGGACACACAAGGACGGAAGTCTCGCCGTGGGGGTGGGGGCGGAGAAGCTTCTCCCGAGAAAAACTTATCGAAGGTGCAACAACTACTGCAACTAGTCGTGTCTTGATTGTTATCTAGTTCTGGTTATCGCCGCTAAAGCGCTGCTGTGTAACTTTCCAAAAATATAAAAAGATGACATAACTTTTCGTGAAAATTTTTTTATTTTGGTTAACCATTTACAGTTTTAATTAAATTTTTTCGGGATTAAAGGACAATTTGGTGTCGTAATAACGAATTTTCCTCGAGAAAGTATTTTTTATGAAGGAATAAAGTTGTTTGTGACATCTGGTGTCAAAGAATTGAAACTTCTCGAGAATCTGGAGAATATACTCAGCATTTAAATTCAAACAGAGTATTTATGGAGCATTTACGAGAATTTAAAGCACTTCTTGTTTTAAACAAATATATAATAATATAGTACATATATTTGTAAACAAACTCAGTCTAGAGTGAATTTAAGTATATTAATTCTAAATTATATATTTCTTTAGAAAAAAGTGTTTTCTATTACGTTTACTCCACTCATAATTTGTATTTGGCGCACTTTTTCATTGGAAGTACAGAGAATTTTAGGTGTTGGTATTGGTATATTCTATTGTGAATGCAATCCAAGTCAAAGTGATTGAGCTAAATTCACGAATGTGTTAATTCGAATTGATGATAATTCAAAGTGAGTTTTAGATTCCAAATCAAAAATCGATGTCTAAATCAGTTATTTCCGGTTTCGGACACTGCTAGTGCTACCAATCGATATTCTATTCAAAAAGTTTTCAGGTTGGTCACAATGATTTTTGGAATGATTTTCATTGATGATGGTTTCACCTCTGGTTTCACGTTCCAGGAATCAAAACTGGCCACGTAAAAACGTAAATATACTCACGTCGGTTATATTTGCTTTCTGGTTAAAACGCTAAAATTGACATAACTTCCTGGTTTTTGGAAACTTATCCTTAAAAAGAATAAGGTATTTACTATCTCTATTCCATATTTTAAAAAAATTCTTAATCTCAAAGTAAAAGTTGTATTAATATATGAAAATGTATAGGCTAGGTTTTTGAACTCTTAATATTTTTCATATTTTTGCTCATAGGATGATCACGGACGTGCAACTTGCTATTTTTTCAAACATCCTTGGAGTCACCCTCTTCTTCCTGGTGTTCCTTTTCCATTATATAAACGCTAATTACTCGAAATGAAGAATGGATCCGGTCACGAATATACGAGGACATGACTATGAGCACCTCAATGGAAGCTGCTAACTGCAGGTTCTTTTTTTTACAATTTGTATTATGTTTAATGTTAAATAAATAAAAATATTCAAATGTAAATATTTTTCAATTTTTAAAAGAAAATACGATATTTATATAATTTTTTTTTTTAATTTTATAGTGATTTAAAAATCTTTCTAACAATTTTCAAAAGCTATTACAAATAAACTATTAGAAAATAAAGTATATTAATTAAGGAATATCAAAGAACAATCATTCATCTTGATTGACAGTAATACTTTGAATTTCATCAGAATGATGAGATCTTTCATCGTCATCATGCACTTCTTCCGAATTAGCATTCAAATAAACTGAATCACTAGAGATTGGAATGTCTAGGTTTGTTACGAATGTTTCGAATACTGTTGTTTCCATTTCCGGAGGAAGTGGTTCGATTGTGGCAACAACTGATTCTTGTATTTGTTCATTCATCGGGCTGGAACACATTTTGCGGGATATTTGTTTGACCTGTCGTATCATCAGGCTGATCAAACACTACAATCAACATTGATTTAAAAATTAACTGGGCATGGGCCATGCAACCCTGCCTTTCTAATAACTGTTTAAATCTTAATTAATTTCATTTGAAACATATTTATTGGTTACTATAATCAGCTAATAAGAAGGGAAGAAAAGTTTTCTGATATGATTTTTTTGATTAATTATACTCACAGTGAATAATTGTCCAGATTGTCGAACAAGATATAGACAAACAGGATTTATACTGATTATCATTAACTCAAGCAGACTAAATAAGGCAGCTAAAGTAACAAGAACTCCTGTAACTGTTATGAGCAAAATCAATTCCAAGACTCCCGTAATCACCTAAAATAAATCAAACTTTTGTCACTGTTCTTTTTCATAAAATTTGCATAACATTTAAATAAAAAGTAACCCTTACCCAAATGATAGTCATTTTGAAAATTTGTTTATTCTGTCGAAGTTTTTCGTTTTTCCCATATCGAATTTAAAAAATTAAAATCTCAACATCATGTGAATGAAAAGTTTTCTTAATTATCTTGATTACAAAATCACCTTATGTAACTGTCAATTCTTGTGAAATGTCTTTTTGATTAAATGAATTGACGTAAAACAATTCGACGATCGTCTTTTTTAAAAAGGTTCATATAAAATTTAAAATAATAAGATTATAATATATTTACGAAATAAAGAAATTCTCTGTAATGTATCTACATATTTTCTAGATTTTATTCCTTCAATCTTATGCAAAACAATCTGTTCGATACTTTCATACATTTTCCGATCAATTTTTGTAAAGCATTTGAGAAAAGCTGATTAAAAATGTATAGCACAAGTCACAATTACTAATAATATCATTTCATTTCCCAGATCGCTGATTATTGATTAAAAATAGAAAAATATGAAAAGTTGACTGGATGTGTATATTTTTACGAAGATACGAAGAATATCGACTGCAGTTTGAATTCTTTCTATAAGCGAGGTCTTTGCCCCTCAGTTTATTTTATACAGGCAGGAAAATAATTCTTATTTCTAAAGTGCTCGATAATGTTCTTGCACATACATTCTCAGTACAAGTTGCAGAAAGACACGATTACTTTATGGGAACATAAAATCTCGGAAAAAAGAATTTTAAAATAAAATCCTGTCCCATTAGATTTGCACTTCTCTCAGAGGTTCTAAGAAGTTATATTTTTTTACAGAGATCGCAATGAGTTACAAATATACTGCTAAACGTCAAAAAAAGGAATTAAGAAAACAGCTAAAAATTCCGTGAAGCCGTTTCTAGTTATCACACAGATAGTTTGGCAAAGATATTCACGCACAGAAATCCACCAAATTAAACATTAATCGACGAATTATCGAAACTGCGAGCTTTCAAAGGTGTCACTTAAACCTCTTTTAATTAAATTCTACTCAATTTATATACACGATTTTGTCTATTTGCGTGATTAAAATTCACAATGCTTCGATTTTTAATTAGAACTACAATAATTCTCGAAACGTTCGCTTAAACATTCTCTCTCACATTTGTTGGGCGACAATATATTTCTTTAACAATTTGAATGTTTAAATTAAATTCAATCGACAGTTTGAGATTTTATCTGATTGATTCTGGAATGTTGAAACACTTCAGGGACTTGAAAAAAAATCTTATCAAAAATTAGATTTTTGATAATGAAAAGTAGATGTGAATAAAATTTATGTAAATAAATATCAATAAATTGATTTTATTTATTCGAAAACGAACTGTGAATTGATTTATAACAATAACTGACGTCTATTATGTCGATAAATTACTTGCGAGGAAACGGAAATGTCACATTAAATGAACAATTAGCGCAAATTCGTACAGTAAACGATTGGTTATAAGTCTTTTCTTAAGGTTTGATTAAAGCGCCATCAAACTTTCCATTTCTCTCGCATTCACGAACGCACAATCACAAATTACATGATCCCAATGCACTCATACAGTACATAACTATGTATACATAACGTATTTATAGCTTACAAAAAAGGAATATTTACATACGATACTGGCAGTAGTTCTTTTCCTCCTAATTTCGCTTACGTTTGCTTATTTATTTATTTATTAAAACAGAAGGCATGCATAAGCATACAACAAACGCATCGTTGATTCATGACTCGATTTTACATCTCCCATTCTTGTAAAAAAAATAGGATTTTAAAATTTATTTTTTCAAGTAGTTACTTGTTAAAAAATAATAGAGCAATCAGATCTAATTTAAACGAGCAAACTAAATTTTTTTTTGTTCTTGAAGTTTCTTTAAATTCTAAACAAAACCTTTAGTGCTTTAATGATCCAGTTTCATGATTCAAAACATAAATTCAAAACACTGTAAAAAAAATACTGTAAAAAATTATTTAAATCTTAAGAAAGGTAAATTAATTAGCGAAGCGTTTGCTACCGTCTCTCGAACACGTTAATTGTTAATTTGGCAGTGTCCGCTTCCTGGTTTCCTCCAAATTTGATCTAAAGTTCCTTTAAAGGAAAGACGATATATATATTACCTAAAGTGTGATACGGGTGTGAAAAAGTACAGCATTTTATCACTACGCGATAAGAGATAGACCCTGTCGATTCAAAGATAAGAAATCTAATATCGAAATAAAAAGTCTACAATTTTGGTTTCGCTGACATTTTTTTGTTACTAGATCGCATATGTAATTAAAAATTCATTAAAGGTGATATCACTACTCTACCTAATAATAATTAGTTGACCTAAATAATTACATTTTCTGAAAAGAATTGCTTTCGCAAATATAGCTCTAAAATGGGAAAGAAATTAATTTCATTTAAATCAATTTTTGCATCTTTCATTTTTATATCTCTGCCTAGAAAATCGTAGAAACAACGTATACAACTAAACGTGTCGTATCACAATATTTGCCTCGTTTAAAAAACTACAAACTTGATTTTTTAACGATGCTGAACTCCCCGTACCACATTGGTAGAATGAGAACACAATTAGCCTTGCACTAAACTAATTAAATAGTTCTTAGAGGTACCACTTTTTAGGTACATTTTGACCATGCTTTTAAACTAATTTTTTCCATCTAATTAAAAATTCATATCCCATATCCCTAGGCTGCGTTAAACTCAACCGATCCAAGTCAGAGTAATAGAAAAATTCACGTATCAAAGGATAGACGAGAAAAATATTCAACTACCATGCTACTTTGACCTTCATACCTCTTATAAAACCCTTCGTATTATTCAATGTGTTCCGGATTTTTTCTTTTTTTTTTTTTTTTTTTTAGAAAAGCAAACTCATGCTGGTGATTCTTGATACTTTGACGGAACGAACTGAAGGTTTATTTTTTATCGTATTAGTTTGTACGTTAAATGCGGTGGTGGTCGATTTTTGTACGGCTTTTGCAACGCTTTTCGTACAGGGAGATCGTAATCGAAGATTAAATAAACATTGTCGCACAAACCTAAGTGAAAAGTGTACTATTTCTGACTAATTCATTTTCTTTGTATGAAAGTTTGTCACTCTTACATTTGCTTTTCATTTCAGATGAATCAAGTAGGTTTGTATGTAGTACTTAGGTTTAGTCTTGTATTGTGAGCGATTGTGCTTCCAGTTTCATCTTCTCAAATTCTGTTGATTATTTTTTCAACACTACAATTAAAATTGAAAATCAACTTTAAGGGTGTTGGATAAACGCTGATAGCTTTCAAATTCTAGAAAATGTAGAAAATAATTTACTCAAAAAATATTTGAATTAGAAGCTGTTTCAGGGTGTCCCGTGAAGACGAGTGATTAAATTCCCGTACATTTCCCGCAGACTTTTTCAAAATTCCCGTACCAAAAAATTGCTCTATGATATGTTTCTATAAAAATGGAGATTCTTATAAACATAAAATATACACATAATAAAGCTCTAAAAATAAAGTATGTATTAAAAAAAAGTATAAAAATAAAACTTTTATAATATAAGTTTTATTCTCTGTTTTTGCGCGCAATAATTGAAATTAACAAATATACACAAACTCCTGTCTACATAATTAAATTATTCAAAAGAAATAAAAAATTCCTGCATCAAATAAAAAATCCCGTACATTTCCCGCACCAATAAAATTTCCGTCCAATTCCCGCTTTTCACACTTTTCCCACACGCTGGACACCCTGTGTTTCCTTAGAATTTTGAAGGTATTTAGCATTTGTCTAACGCCCTAAAAGATAATGAATGGTGCTTTGACTCAGAAAATTGAATCATTTTGCCGTAATTTCAATTTCTGTATTCTGTATACTTGAGTTTATTAGATCAATAATAATTTGAAGAGATGAAAATGTCGAAGCCGTGGATTAACTCTAAGATCGTATTAAAAAATAACCTTTTATTTCTCGTCTATTCTGTTTTCAATATTACTTCATTAGCCTCTAAAATTTTTTATTCAATCAGATAAGCCAAAAGAAGCCCTTTATATTAATTCATTCTTTATTTCCCTGTTAAAATTTACTAATGATTTCTGATTGCTATTTTCATACTTTTTTTCTACTACGTATCTTGAATTCATGATTATTTCTGTAAGAATAAATCTTCGATTGTACAATTCGTTGCACTTCTCTTTCGACCGACATTACGTACCTAATACTGGACTCGAAATATAAACCTGGACGGCGCTCCTTGAATTTAAATTTAACACGAAACCGATGAATAATCCATGATTTAAGATCTTAAGTACGGTGATCGACAAAGTTGAACAAGATTCAAGATCGATATCCGTTGGTCAACAACGAAATATACTCAAGCTGTTAAAGAAAAGTCGAATTCATTTTCGATAAAAAAATCTTCTATTCAGGATGATACAAATGAAAAAAATTTGATAAAAAAATAATAGTTTCTGGCAAAAAAAAAAAGTTTTAGCGGACGAGTGCATATGACATCCTTTGATCCACAATCTATTCGAATCTATCGAATCTATCGAATTGGTAAAGAGGAGGGTCAGTCGATCGGCTGGTTCAATGCCAAATGAAGAAAAGCTCCTGCTTTTTATGCTTGTATAAACATAAAAGATGTTTCTTTACCGTTAAGTATTGGGTCCTTCCCACTCGATGAGATACTGCGTCTGGCCGTTGGGCCCTATTCGTTTCGCTTTGATGAAGAATTTTTCGCCGGAAGCTATTCTGTTCGCAGCTCCGAAGTAAATGTTCACCGACGATTTGAGATCGTCGATCGATATGTCGGGAGCACTCTGCTTCACTGGAGAACACTTCGGTGACGAAGGAATGCTACCTTTCTTCTGCAACTGAGTTTCTGGAGGAGGAAGTTTCTCATTGCTTTGCCTATGCCTCAGTCTCCTCCCATTTAAAGCGTAGTCAACGCAATTTCCGATTTGACTACTGGCGCTGCTCGAAGAACCGTTGAAAGAGCTTCTCAGGTTTCTAACGAATTCATTCTTAACATCGCTGTTTCGAGCTGGAATTATTGCAGCTGTTTTGCTCGCGGTTTGTTGAAACTGCTGCTGTGGTGGGCGACCTCGTCTGTGTTGTCTTCTGCGTTTTACTTGTCCGTTTCTGTCTATGATGATGTCTTTTTCAGATAATTGGCGCTTCGCTGGTCTCACGAGGGGAGGTTGGGATATGACTGGGGTTAAGGGAAGAGGCAAGGTGATGGGAGACTGATTGAATGGGATAGGAGTGCTGGAATTACTTTGAGTGTGAATGCAGGGTGTGCCGAGGAGTTCACTCAGGTTTCGGAAAGGATTATTTTTTCCTTCGAAATCTTTGGGAGGAGGAATGAAAGAATCGAGAGTGCCTCGTGAGCTAGTCTCGTCGCCACTTGTGTCTGCGGGGGTTGAAGGTGGCAGTGTAAGCAATTCCCCTGAGCTTGGTACTGAGATCTCAGACATTCCAGAAGTTGTGGCTGGAGGCGTTGGAGGCCCGGAAATTGACGTTGGCGGAGTTGGCGGCAAATCCGATGCCTCGGTTCGAGATTTGCTCTGGAGAAAAAAAAATTATTTTTAAGTATCCACCCTTCTTAAACTGCCTTTTATTAAATGTTTGCTTTTAGCAAACATTTTTTTTTGCAAACATTTAGATTCATATAAAATGTCAGTAGTAAAAACTTACACGAGTTTTCATATTTAAATCCTTATCTGATTTATGAGAATTATTCACTTAAAATTCACTTTGTCTTTTTGAGTCGTAAATTTTATTAATAAAGATGCATGAATTTTAAAATCACAAGACAATCGAAAGTTAAAAATATAAATTATTTCGCACTCCAAACGAATAATAATTTTAAAGACTGTTTATTTTAAATAATGTGAGAAGTTTATGAATTAAGAGGGGTGAAGCCTCTCGTGAATAAATAAATAAAAATGGTTGTCATTCATAAATCGGGAAATTAACAAAAAAATTTCAAGAACTTTGCTGACTTCTGCTATCTTTAGCTGTAACCGACAAGTTTAATGTCACAATTAACCTTTAAAGTTTACTTATCTGCTATTCTCTAACAGAGTGTTTAGTGTTTACATACTTTGAAAATGTGGGACAGTTCTTCACACACGCCTAACAGTATATTTAATCAATCCCGAATTGGGCAATATTTTGAACATCAAGAGATTTCTCTTCCCTTCAAATAACATTCTACTAAAGACCTAAAAAAGTTTTGAAAGTGGAAATTGTTTTATATAAATTGTAAAAAATAATGGCCTTCCTCTTTAAAATAATAAAAATTCTTTGTTTTAAAGAAAAATATCTCTTTTTACGTAAAATAAAAATAGTAAACGGGGTTCTTTACCTTTGCAATAGCATTTTTAAGTAGTTTCCTAGCCTTCCGGTACCTCGCCTCTCGAACACATTGCAATTTAATGGTGGTATCTGCATTTCCCTTTTCCCTCTTTTTATGTTTGCGTAACATTCGTTCTCGAGAACTGCCTAATGCCATCAGTCGTCTTCTTCTTTGCAGGCTTAATTTAGGAAATGGGAAAGATTTCTTGACAAAGCCCCCACCACTGTACCTGAAAAAATCGATAAAACATCGCGCTTTTCATGAAAGTACCATCTTTTTAATTATTAATGTTCCGAAAGGTATTTGCGCGTCAATAAACATTTCAATTTATTAAAATGAAACTTAAACCGTACCTTTCTCGCAGGGCCTCAGTGGATTGATTAGGTGGGCTTGTACAAGAACTTTGCTCCGCCTCACAGTTTTGGTAGATCGTGCCTCTCATTGCAACATCCGTTGCATCAAGAGAAACTTCTACATTCTCCTTTGCATTTTGCTTCAGTTCATTGAGTTGCTTTGTACTCTCTGGCGTTAATACCGGTCTGTGAAAGAAAAAATATTGTTAATAAAATCGCACAATCTAAATTCCCTGCGAAAATAAATTGGTCTCAAAAAACAGAAACGAACCCAGTAGTCGGTGGAAGGTATTGCAGTCTTTTGTTGGCACCCCAGCAACGACGCAAAACGGAATCATCAATGACTCCAGTGGCAGGAAGGTGCACGACAGGACATGGAGGTGGTAATCTTACTCGTAGTCCCCAAATTGTGGTACGCTTTTTTATTTCTCTACCACATTTAAACCTATTCCTATTATTAGTTAATATCGCGAGAATGGATTCCCTGCGAACCTGTGAACTAACGTCTCGAATCTGAAAAAGACATTTGGCGTCAATAAAAATACCTTCAACAAATGAATTTGAAATACGATTGAAAAGGGAAATATTTTGAAGAATTGTGATTACTTACTCTATACGGCAACTGCAAAGTGTTCCAATTGTCATTCGCGTATGGAACGATGACGGTATCAAGATCATAGTACTTTTTCGCATTATAAACTGTTAGATTGTACAACATCAGGTGCACCAAATCTACCCATTTTATCTCTAATCGACGTACAAATTCTTTGCCATAATTGCACATTGAACAAACAAATACGTAGAACCTAAAAAAAAAATTTTTTAATTCTTAATGTAAAATTTGGTTAGAGATAATTTATATTACGTGAAGAAATAAGTTACCTGTCTCCACTGTAAAGAGGATACGTTAAACAGCTAACACATTTTTCATGAAACCACTGTTTGCAACGAGCACACTGCAACATTTGCGTGTACCACTCGCCGTTTAGTCCACAATAACAATAAATTTGTTCAGCATTAACCCTGTGATGCGCGTCCCAGCTTAACATGTCCGGCTAAAATAGAAAGTATTTAGATATTATTTTAGGCATATCAATATTTTAGGTAGGATAACGACATTAAGTGAACCACTTCAAGTTTTGAAAGAGGCTTACATCGTACGGTAACTTCGTCATGTCTTCTGGAGGCGGTGGCGGTTGGTCTCTGCCGCTACAAACTTTTCTGATATTAGCCTTAACCATAGAGTTCTTAGGTTCGACATGTTCCCGAACTCTGGGTTGGCTGTCTACGCATCTCTTACACATCCACTGTGCCTCTGGAAGAGTTTCCTCTTTTCCTATCTGCGGCTGAAACAATTTAATTAAAAAAGTTATACCGTATTTTAAATTAAATAAAATTTAAAATCAAACAAATAAAAATAGGACTGTTTTCTACCTGGTGACAGAGCTGATGATAACCTCGACCACATTTGTCGCAAACAATGATGTCGTTATCAGTCTTGGGTTGAGATTTTTTACAGAGGACACACATTACATCGGCTTCAGGCATCGCTAATTTTGTTAACTCTTTAACTGACGACCAGGCCGAAGTGTTATCCAGAAACTTGACAAGACATTTTTCTCTTGCCAAGTCCACCTCAACAACCGTTCCCAGATAATATTTGCCATCTTTGTGTTGAAGAAGTACATCTTCACCGTGCGAAAAACCGAGTCGCTGCTCCTTCGTCGTACTATCTGGCGCTGCCGGACATTCCTCGGGTTCAGACATTTTTCTGTAACTAAAGGTGAATTTACTTTTTATTTTTCAATTTAAAACTCTGAAACTTATATTAATTAAAAACTACACGAAATGGAGGAAGATTCTAGGCTCATACTCCAAAGTTATTGTAACTAAAGTCATAATATTTTATTGCTCTTTGTGCAAAATAAATTTAGTCTTCAAATACTGGATACAATTAATTTTTAGATAAGAAATTGTGTAATTAAACACGTGTTCGGTATTTATTATTCACTAGACTACGAATTAACCGGAATTCACATTCATGCTTTTATCAAATTGGTTTTATTTGCTACGTGACAAAAAATTACGGGTTTTTATATTTAAAAATATTTGAATATAATAAGGAAAAAGAAGGCGGTAACATTGTAAAAAAACAAGTTCATATTTGTAGACAAATTCTGTCATTTTATTTAATATAACATTATTTGACACAGTAACCAAATAGGAATAATAATTATTATTCTCAAATAAGGATCGAAGAAGGGAAGCGTTGAAAATTGTTCATTGATTTTATTAAGGAGAAAATATTTCTTCATGTAAAAGGTCGATCTCTTTAACCTCAAAAATTGTTCTAAACTCTCCAAACAAACAACTTTATTGGGGTTTGAATTTTTTTAGGTAAACAAGAAATTCTTTCTTTTGCGGGCAATAGTAAATTTAAGAAAATAAAGATAACAAAAGAATGAATATACTATTAAACAAAAATAAGTCGATTTAATCAGGCATCTGTATATGAGTTTTACTAGGAAAACTAATTGTCAAAATAAAATAGGAAACTTTAAAAAGACAAGTGGAAAACCAGTTTTGTATCATTTCAAAAATTATGTAAAGTTTTCCCAATTAACGATTTCATCGGGCACATTAAAAATCACTCGCTTTAAAACCCTATTTCGACTGGATTAACGAAACACAATTCTGCAAACAAGAGACACCATTTTTCAGACCGCATGGAAATTCTGATGAAAATTCTCTAATAAAATACTTATAAAACGTATAAAATCTCCCAATTAAAGAAGCAATTTTAATAACTTAAATTTCAGTGAAATTTTTAATTAAATCAAGAACGCTGGTTTTTACCCAGAGGAGAAAATATAATCTCTAACTCCAAAAAAAATAATACGTACCAGCCATGCACTCAAACCGATAACTTTTCTTTCTCTCCAAATGCATTTACGATAAAATTTTTTTTTTAATAAATAAAATCGTAGCAATATCTTCTTAAACCACTCAAAACACCCGGAGCATTTGCGATATCCCTTACCTTATCAAGGAAATATTGTTTAAAAGCACTCGTTCCCTTGAAACCCAGACTCTGGGCAAAAATAATCTTACATCTCAGCTGTTCAATTTCTTTTAATTTTTTCTTCAAGCAATGCAATATTTAATCGTCGATTTTTTATTTCAGAGCAACGAACCCGAGGGACGATTGGAAAAATGTATATGCCATCCCCCACACCCAATCAATCATATAGGCGGACCGTTCAACCCTTGCAAACTCGCGAGGTACCGGGTGGTTTGATCCCCGCAGACGATCCTCGAAAAGGTTAAGATTCTAACCTTGACATTGTCGAGAATTTACCTTCGTACCTTAACTCCCAGGTTCTGGATTGTCAGCCATTTACAACCATGGGGACCCCGCCACCACCAAACGCCATCACACCTCGCGCGCGGCCATCTTTGACCATAGACTGATAGACCTTTTCATTTCGAATAGGAAGAACAAGTGCCACCATGACACTTCCCGCGAATTTCATAAAATAAGATTATGTTTATTTGACACATCGGCTTATCCGTATTTATGCCATATTTCGATTCAGGTTTAAAATTGTGATCCACATTAGATTCCTTGATTTCCATAACTACAGTTTGCCAAATTATCCTCGAAATATTATTTGTTTACATATTTGTACTCAGAAGTGATTCAAATGACCGACTATTCAACGGAAGTTGAATTATTCGTTGCGCATGCGCACTCTAAAATGTTCAAGATGAAAGGGTCTTTAAAACTGTTTATTGCTTTTTATTTGTTTATTAATGATTTTTTTACAATACTATGAGGCTATTTATCTTAGATCTGGAGGATATTAATTGAAAGCAGACAAAATAATTTTAAATTCAGAAGTGTCAAAATGTTCTAAATTTAAATTTGAAAGCGCGCGAAATTCAAGATGTTAGTTTATGTTTGAGAAAATAATTTTGAAACAGTTTAATTATAAAACACTTTTTTACGACTGGATAACTAGTTTTGACCTGTAATAGATCTCGATTTATATTTTCAATCCTTTTTAAAGATTAGGGGTATTAAGGAAGGAGTAGATAACACACACGATTTAACAAAAAATAAATAATAAATAATATATTCTGATGTGAGAGATGAGTGGATCAATCTCATTTAATTATGTACATCACGATAAATCACAATTATAAGTGGAATACACATGTTACATATACAATATACATAAATATAATTTCTGTTCAATATGAACTATTTTTCTCTAAATTATTATGCATAATCTATAAAAAAATCATTTTAAATGGTTAATGAACAAGAGGTAATTAGTCTATTTGTGAAAAAGCTAACGTTGTTTATTGGAGAAAAAACATCATAGAAATTTCATTAGACAGAATTATCTAAGATTAGAATATAAATATAAAGTCTCATGAAAGTGTAAATACTGTAAATCCAAAACATTAAAAAATTCGAAGTGTGAAACATTTCCAGAAAAGACTTATTTGACTTGAACTGTGATGTTTAACATTCTGAAAATATCAAAACGTGACCTGTTTCAAAACATCTTCTTCTTAACAGCAGTATATCGTTCCATGTACTCCTCATAACCATCAAGGTCAGCAAACTGTTTCATCTCAAAAAGATTTCCATCTAGGGCCAGTATCGAGACTTTAGAATCTTTCAAAATCGTCACAGGAATTGCATTAACCTGCAGACAATTTTCTTCAAGCCTTAAAGTCTTGAGCCTCGAACATTCGGCTAATTTCCTAGAAATAATCGAAATGTGGTTTTGATTGAGATTAAGTTCAGTTACATGAAGTCCAGAAGCCGCATCTGGAATGTCCGTCAATTTATTTTTTGAAAGATCCAGAACGTCCAAATGTTTCAGTCCGCAGAACATGAGAGGAAATTCGGATATGCAATTATCAGAGAGATTCACTTGCTTCAAATGAGTTAAATTTGATAAAGAAAATGGTAACATTCTTAATTGATTGGAGCAAGCGTTTAGACACTCGAGTTTCACCAGTGCTCCCATTTCTTCCGGAAGGTCTGTTAGTCTGTTATGGCTCACATTTAGCTGTTTGAGTAATGTGAAATCCTTTATTTCTGGAGGAAGGTGTAGAAACTTATTTTCCGAGAGGTCCAATGTCCGTAATAATGGAGCAAGGACTTTCAAATTCTGTGGAAACTCGTCCAATTTCCTTTTCGAAAGCGTCAAGGTTCCCGTTTTCTTTGCAGTGTCGTAGTGTTGTTTTAATCCAGAATTACCCATAGTTGAATGATTTGAGAACTGTTTGGTACTATATTGTGTTTGAGAGTAGTTGGAGAATCAATTTCCTGCACATAAAAACATTAATATTAATTATTATCATTATTATAGAATGAAAATCATAGTAACAGTATCCAGGAACAAGAAACCGATCAAAATATTTAGCAAGGTATTTTATTTAAAGATTTATTAACTTTGTAAACACAAACTCTACTGATTTGTCTTTTATATCGTTTCTTTTTTCTGGGGTAGAAATAATTTTTCTTCTTAGTCTGAAAAATGGAGGATTAAAAATGTTAAAAATTCACACCTTTTCAAAATCTGTCCATTGAGAACTACAGTCCTGAGTTCCTCTCAACTCATAAATCAATTGAAAATGCTCTTCATACACAAAAGTAATCAAAAACACGAATTTAAATCAAAATTGATAAATGTTATTGTTATTGTCCGAACACTTTTTGCCTCGACTGTATACTTCACCACGTGCTTTACTTTTTACCCAGACTCTACACTCTTTTGACACACTGTTTTTCCACTAATTTCCTCTCAATTTTCAATTCTCTCTTTGCGAAAATAATACAGTTTTGTTTTGCCGAGAAAATTCGAGTCGAAGAAGCCGAGGAACGTGAGAAGTTCGAAAAAGGAGACGTTTTCCTGAATTTTTTGACAGCTTGCTCGGTTCTCGTGCACTTTCGTGGGGTTTCGGGCGCTGGCCACTAGATGGCAGAGGTGCGCCCAAAAAATGAAAATGGTTGACTTTGACAAACGAAAATGTAGCGGTGCACGTCGAGTTTACATTAGATTTAAATCACGTTAGTGGCGGCCGGTCACGCGAAAATGGTGAGATAGTGTTGTGCTTGGCGAGAACGAGCGACGGGAGAATGATGGCGTCAACGCCCAAGTCCGAAAAATGCACAGGTGAGTGAGAGACAAAATCTGCGAATGTGCGAAGGCACTTTAGACGTGAGTATCAGGATGAGATTCCCAGGAACTTTGCTCCGAGTTGCCAACCACGATTTACATTTTCCTTATCGCAGACCCGAGCGTTTTTATCTCTAGGATCTGGCACGCGATTTTTATCTCAAGTAACAATGACAGTTGACAACAATCGAGTGTTTGGCTCCAAAATACACCGGATGTAAAACGTCAAAAGTGTGTATTTCGGATGGTAGCGATTTCTTTCTCCCTTTGTAGATTTCTTCTTAATTCTCTTGCTTTATTTTCTGTGGGTTATTTTATTTTTATTTCTTTCTCTCGGTGGCAGTGGAAGGACTTTTGACTGGGTCAGAAATGTTTTTGACGTTTACTTAAAGTTCTGGGTGTTAATCGATAATCTAGGAGTCGCGGGAACTTTTGTTAAGAAAAGGGTTGAGGTTCTTGAAAAAGAGAATCGTGGTGTAAATTAAATTTGGGAAAAATGAGAGCGAATTCAATTTAAGGTGAATTTTAGTCATTTTTGGAGCTGGATGGAAGAACATTATTTTAATCAAGGTAAGTTTGTTTATTCTTGGAGGCAGTTATTTCTTCCTTGCAATCCTAAGTCTTTTTTGTGACAGAAATTACTTTTAATGGATTATTTTTATTCTGTGATAAATTAAAAGCGTTCCTTTTTGTGGGAAATGAATTCATTAGGTAATTGAAAAGATTGGAATAGGAAACTAGGGTCAACTATACCGCCCTTCGAGGGTTGAGAAAAGGGTCACGTTCGCTTATTTCCCGCCCCAAAATCGTGCTAGTTTTGTGATTAATTCATTTCATGGTTTCCGAGAGCAGCGAGTCACGTTTTTCTATTTTCTTCATTTTTAAAAACATACAGTCAGTCTTTCATTATAGTTTGCGCTTTTTGTCTCCGAACTTAATAAGATTAAGTATTCATTATTCATTAAAATTTGAATAAAAGAATTTATTCTAAATATTTATACGTAACTTCTGAAAGCTCTATTTATTTCTTAAGAGAATAAGAAGGTAAGATAATAAATGTTTTGTTTCACGAAACTGAAAGCGAAATGAGAGTCGAGTCAGGTTGATTTTTGTCCTGGACCGGACTTTGGTCCTTTTTTGGTCAGAACGTGATGAGTCAAGGACAATTACAGACTGGGCAACTTTACTTCGGTAGAATAATTGCCTTCAATTCAACAAAACATACTCTCATCATTTTCGTCAAGCTGAAATTGCAAGACTATAAATCCAATTGCTTAAAAAATTATCTCGATTTTCTTCAACGATTTCTCACGGAATTTAATTAACTTAGAATTCCATTAGAGAGAAGAAAAAAATGTGCATTCTGCCTTTCTTAATCGTTTCTATTGAAAAGTGAGGGCTTTTTAAGAAGTCGATTAAAGATTTATAAAGCGCGCCGCCTTAATAACGCTTTGATGCGTCTATTGTAAGATCCTTAATCTTAGAAATTCCTTCAGAGAATATTAATATTCTCGATCGTTATTTTGAAAGTTTATAAAGATAGAAGAGTGTATGAATAAAGTTTTGTAGAGAGAAAACTCGACGAGCTATAGTATCGGGATATAAAGTATACAGGATTGATCAATTTGCCGGATAGAGAGTATAAGAGACTATAGAGACTCGCACCCTGCATCATTTGATGCAAGTAATTACGTTTAATTCGAGTTGATTTGTTAGCGACTGAAATCATAGTCGCAGTTGCCTCCGTGGTCTCGCATTTTAAAAGCAAACATGCACTCTCTATATTTTGTTGACATACAGCGTCGACTTCGTGCAATTATGACGTGATTCTGTGCCCGCAGGAGGCACTTTATTATATATGCTGCTTTGCTATATACAGCATATAATTTCCATCGAAATTCAGTTATTTCTTCCAAAAAATAATTACACCCAAACAAAAGTTTTGGTTAAAGTTGCCAGATGCTTCTGATTAAAATATTTCTACTTATGTTAACTGCAAATTCTTAACAATATGACTTAAAAAAAAATATTTCATGGTATTTCTTGGAATTTTCAGAAGTTTTAAGATATTTCAAGGATTTTTAAAAGATTTTAAGAAATTTCATACGATTTATAGGAATTTTAAGGGATTTTAAAATATTTTTAAAGATTTCATGAGATTTTCAGGAATTTCAAATGATTTTAAATATTTTATGACAATTCTTGGAATTTTTAGGTATTTCAGAGAATTTTTAAATCCCTTAAAACTCTTTAAAATCGTCTTCTTCAATTTCTTTCAATCTCTTGAACTCGTTCGAAATCCCTTGAAATTCCTTAAATTTGAAATTTCTTAAAATAACTTCATATCCTTTAAAATCATGCTAAAGGTCTTGAAATCGTTCAAAATATTTCAGAGTTTCTTGGAATTCATTAAAATCTCTTGAAATGTCTTGAAATCTTTCGGAATATCTTGAAAAATCCTTAAATTCTTTTAAACTGTCTTAAAAATCTTTTAAAATTCCTTAAACTTTCTGTAAATCCCTTGAAATTCTTTAAAAACACTTAAAATCCTCTACAGTCCTTTAAAGTCTTATGAAATCCCTTAAAATATTTTTAAAATTCCTCAAAATTCCATAAAATCAAATGAAACCCATAAAAACATTTGAAATTCTTGAAAATCCTTTAAAGTCTTTTTAAATTTCTTAAAA
>JAUESH010000044.1:7535698-7549519 GCA_032275165.1 Synergus magnus
CCATAAAATCAAATGAAACCCATAAAAACATTTGAAATTCTTGAAAATCCTTTAAAGTCTTTTTAAATTTCTTAAAAGTTCTTGAAATTTCTTAAAATCGCTTAAAATATCTTCATATCCTTTAAAATCATTTTAAATATCTTGAAATCGTTCACAATATTCATTAAAATTAATTCAAATCTCTTGAAATATCTTGAAATCCTGTAAAATCTTTTAAAAATCTTTAAACTCTTTTAAATTATCTTAAAAATCTCTTGAAATTCCTTAAACTCTCTTTAATTCCCTTGAAATTCTCTAAAATCACTAAAAAAACTTCTACAGTCCTTTAAAATATCTATGAAATCCCTTAAAATATTTTTAAAATCCCTCACAATTCCATAGAATCCTTTGAAATTCTTTAAAATCCTTTAAAGTCTTTTGTAAATATCTTAAAAACTCTTTATATTTTTTAAAATCGCTTAAAAAATATTTGGAAAATGAGAACCGATACAGAGCGGAAAAAATACCTAATTATAATATTTGCCGAGTAAAATGAAAAAAATAAAATTTTTTGCTTATAGATCTTTGATTCAATTTTGATTATCGGCTAAATCTGTAAGCAATTCCTCTCTAAAAGGAAATATGACTAGATTAAATCGTCTTTTGAATAAAGTGCTTGAATCTTCTGGCTCGCCCTAAGTCATGGGAAAATCTCGTTACCCACAAGTACAGCTGTGATGAAAAATCGGTAAATTCTCAGACGATATTGCGTTTGGACGATGCTAAGAAACGTGCGGAGCTGAGTCAAAAAAAAAGTATTAGTTGGAAAACTTATGTCTGCATGACAGAAGACGGCTGTGCAAACGGGGTCAATAATTTTGCGATATCGAAGCAAGCAAGACCTCTTCTCAGTACTGCCGGGAGACCTCTCAAAAGCAAACTCATTAAATTCTCAACTAGGAGTTCATTGAAATAATTCTATGGCTGTGACCGCTGTAAGGGTCGCGCTTGGCATATCCGTAGGCAAACGTCACGGATGCGATATAAATTTTCCAACAAGGACAGGGAGGACGCGAAACTAAGACGTCGGATTGAAATAAATTGAGACAGGTTTCATCTACTTCGATTTAAAGGCATGTGTTACACTATGTATCAGAAGTTTTGAACGTTCAAATGAACGAAATATTTTTGCCCAATTCTATTTTATCCAGAAATATTTTGTTCCAACTAAAAATAACAATAGGCAGTACAAGTTTCTTTCATACAGAATTTATTTCAATGCAAATGAATCAATATTTTAAAACTGTTTCTAGTTTAAAATACAATCAATACAATAGTTCGTCCATTTTGAACGTTCAAAATTGTTCAGTGATGTGTTACTTACCATATATGAGCAAATTTAGATTACCCGGTTTTTTTCCCACAATTTTTATTTTTTCAAAACAATAATAGTGCACAGACGTCTATGTTCATGTTCTTTATGTTTGTGCACTATTATTTTTTTGAAAAATTAAAAATTGTGGAAAAAAACTCTGGTAATCTGAATTTTCTCATATATGTTTGCTCATATGGCAAGTAACACGTCCTTAAAATTTTCTTAAATCTCTTAAAATCTTTTGAAATCTCTAGAAATCCTTTGAAATATTTTGGAATCCTTTGAAACATCTTGGTCTTTTGAAATTCCTATGAATTCTTTCAAAATATCTTAAAATCTTCTTAAATCCCTTGAGATCTTTTAAATTCCCTCAAAATCTTTTGAAATTGGTTGAAGTTACTTGAATTCCTTTGAAATTTCTAGAAATCTTTTAAAATCCTTTGAAATCCCTTAAAATCTTCTTAAATCTCTTAAAAGCTTTTGAAATTTCTAGAAATCCTTTGAAATATTTTGCAATTTTTTTTTAACATTTTGAAGTCTTCTTAAATCCCTTGAGATCTTTTAAATTCTCTTAAAATCTTTTGAAAATTTGAAGTTTCTTGAAATCCTTTGAAACTTCTAGAAATCTTTTAAAATCCTTTGAAATACCCTAAAATCGCCCTTAAATTGGTTTAGTAGTAACACATTTAACATTTGATAAAGAAGAATTGATTTTTCGTTGATAATAATTTTAAAATAAGAGACTTTGGTTGATTTTGCAATATTCGTGCAAATTGTGAATTAAGCCTTCGGAAATCTACCAGATGGAAGTAGTTCGTGCCAGAAAGACGATTTTGAGGCTGGAAGAGGAATGTCGTAGAAACGTTGACTTACGATGCATGAATATGCAACTGTTTTGACGTCCAATGCATTTGTCGTGGCGTCCTGACGTCGCTGTATGTGTATATTAGGCGAGTATGGTTTGGCTTTTCCCGGGCGTTTATATTTCATTCCCATATGCATATTGAGCCTCACAATGCGCTCCATAAGTTTCGAAAAGCAACATTTCACATATCAGTCATCACAGGTCGTTACCTATTCACGTTTTTTCATCTATTTTAAATTTATTCACCTATTTCGCATATTTTGAGAATTTGTCACTTTTTCATCTTTTTTCAATTGATAAAGTTGAATCATAATATGGAAAATTTTATTGACATTGGTATTATAGAATAATTCCGGGTTATTTTCAATTTAAAAAAACTTTTCCTGATAATTAAAATAATAAGGAAAGTCAGTCTCTTAAAGCTGAAAATATTTTTATTTTTTATATAATACTGTAATTTTTTTTAAGGATTTCTCTTGAAATCCTTTAGTCTCTTCAAAATTCCTCAAAAAATCCTTTAAAATATGTAAAAATCAAATGAAATCTCTTAAAATCCTTCTAAATCTATTGAAAGCCCGTCAAATTCCTAGTGATGCTTTAAAATTACCTGAAATCTCTTTAAATTCTTTGAAATTCCTTAAAATCACTTAAAATATCTCCAAATCTTTGAAATCTTGCGAAGTTTTTTTAAAATCCTTAAACTCTTCAGAATTCTTTTGAAATCTCTTCAAATTCTTTAAAATCTCTTGAAATTCTTTAAAGTTTCTTCACAATCTCTTAAAATTCTGTTAAATACTTTAAATGTATTTCTAAAGCGTTTTAAATCGCTTGAAATTCCTCAAAATTACTTAAAATGTCTCGAAATATGTATTTATATTTCTGTGAATTTTCTTATAAATCGTTAAACTCTTTTCAATTCTGTAGAAATCCCTTTAAATTCTTTTTTTGAAAATCTTTTTAGAACGTTTTAAATCGCTTAAAATCCCTTGAATTTTCTTAAAATCACTTAAAATATCTTGAAATCCTTTAAATTCTTTAAAATCATAAAAAAATGTTTTGAAATCTTATGAAAATCCTGAAACTCTTTTGAATTTTTTTCAAATCCATTTGAAATTCCTGAAAATCACTTAAAATCTCTTGAAATACCTTGAACTTTTTTTAAATCAATTAAAATTTCTTAGAATTTTTAAATCTTCTGAAATCCCTTCCATTCCCTTGAAATTCTTTTAAATATTTAAAATCTTTTTAAAGCAGTTTAAATCGTTTGGAATTTCTTGACATTATTTAAAATCATTTGAAATATCTTGCAATTTTGTTAATTGTAAAAGAAATCGTTTGAAATACGTTGATATCAATCTTTTTCGAATTCTTTTTGAATTTTTTTTTTAATTCCTCTTCAATTTTCTTCAATTCGCTGAATTATTTTGAATTGACCTTACATTTTTTTGAATTCATCTTGAATTTGATTGAATCCGTCTTGATTTGTTTACTGTTCTCTTAATTTCTTAAAAATCCTTTTAAATTTTTTTACTTCTTTTTAATTCTTTTAAATTCTTCTAAATTCCTTTGAATTATATTGCAGGTCAAGATTTCTTTTTCTTTTAGCCATATTTTTTGTATCTCCCTCCGTTCGGTTGGTTTAAGTTTGTTCCATATATACATATACTTATGGAAACGTTGATGGCATTCAAAACAAGCTTCATATTGTCAACTTGCATGTTATACGTGCAGTAATTACTAAAATGACTTTAGATAACTTTTATCATGGGAATCATGAAGTGTAACAATTATGAACAAACTTGCGGGCTTTCTGTAAGTGATATCTACTTAGTGCGTCAAATACACAGACAATTTATTACACGCGAGGGAAGACTAATTATCTCGTGTAATTTAATACGAAACTAAGAAGCTTGCGTCCGCACATCGTACATACTTTCTCAAGGTTGGCTGCATCATTCTTATAAATTTATAATTTAGATTGAACTAATTTCTCTGCGAATTGTTTGCGTGTGTTCTTCGAATCAAAAATGATCGCAATTCAGTTTGAATCAGTTTCTCGGTCAAAATGACGACACTTTTATTTGTGTTTTCCGTCTTCTCTGCTGTAATGATTATTCTAGAGGCATTATTATTATTATAAGAGTGTGTGAAGAAGTACGCGATTTAACTACTCCCTCTCTGCATTATTCCCCTTCCAAAATATGATGCGCTTCTCCCTGTTCATATGAACTAAAGAAACCGTAGAACAGAGTTTATATGATTTATTACACTGCGTATGTTTTCTATGCACACGTATAATTTTTTCCCCGCAGAACTCCATTCTCCCTCTTCTCTCTTTAACCTGTTAAAATAGACAAGTCTTCTTTCTGTGCCAAAGTCAGAGATATTACCGTCCAATGTGATCCCCCTGGTTTCTGTTCGGACACTTTGTCGACAGTCCAGTTTCGATTCGCGGCCAAGTTAGTTCTGATACAGGTTGCACTGACCTACGAGCTAATTCCTATTTATTGAGCCAATAGTTTTCCTCGATAGTAATCTACCGTGAAGTAAAAATGAAAAAATGAAGATATTTTTTAATCGCTTAGCGCGTCGTTTACGGGCAACTGTTAAAAATGTCATGGAGCTATAAATAATGGTGCGCGGCTTTATAAATTGTTTTCAAGTTTATTTGCGTAGGAGTAACGAGTCTGCTTCTATAGATACGAAAATTGTAAATAGAGGAAGCGGATATTTAATTAATAAAGGGATTACAGCCTGTGAGATTAGTTCTTTCTTCAATAAATCAATATATGTTCTAATTAAAATAATAGTGTTGCTTTCAAAGTAAAATGTCATTTCACTATTCATATTGCTTTTTGTCTCTGCAATCAAATGAAAAGTACGCTGTCGCTGCTCCATTAGGAAATGAATGAATGATTTAATTAATCTTAATCACATTCTGCTGATTGTGAGTACAGAATTTGAATCAAAGTAGATGTGTATAAATAAATTGAATTTTCTTCACTCTAAGCAGATTTTCCTTTCGTAAAAAGTATATTTTTCCTAGAATATCTTCATGAGTGTGACTCTAAATTTGTACGTTCATAACTTTTATGATAACTTCTCTATAGGCACATAAAATACGTATTTTAAAGTCGAAAAATCATAAAATAAAGTATCTCGTAAAATATGTTTAAGGGTGGAAGCTCGTACAATATTCTGAAAGATATGGATGCTTTTGGAACTAATATCTCTATTTATAGTCTCGTTAAATAGCTCATCTTTTTTTTAAATCGTTGGATCCTATTTTCTTCCTTTAAGATTAAACCATTTTCAATAGAAAACAATTTAAAATTTTCTTTTAGAATGGCTATTTTTATTTCTGGCAGGATGTTCTTTATAAATCCCGTGACACGATCTAGA
This sequence comes from Synergus magnus, assembly GCA_032275165.1. Lineage (NCBI taxonomy): Eukaryota > Metazoa > Arthropoda > Insecta > Hymenoptera > Cynipidae > Synergus > Synergus magnus. The sequence goes on from JAUESH010000044.1 coordinate 7,541,320, forward strand.
TAGGCGACTATAAAAATCAATTTATGTAGTACTGTTCCCATCGATCCAGAACAAACGGACAATCCGCCTAATGGAGGATCAAGGTCTGATTAGTTAGACCGCGTACGCATACACATTTGATTTTCGCATACGTTTTACTGCGTGAGTGCAACAGAGCGCGAGAGTTCGGATTCTACACGCTCGATGAACACAAATCTACGGCGTATCACATTTATGAGACTTTTGTTCTCCAGGGATGCCCCTAGGAATATGAGACCTTCACTATTCCTTTGTTAAAAAAAGCAAATTGCACGTATAATAGCAAGAACAATAATGGAAATACAATGGAAGGACTTGCAGTGAAAATTGCCTATTTAAATTCATATTTACGATTCATATTCACGTATTTCATTTGACTTGTTAAGATAATTAATTATACTATAGAAAAGTAAACATTTGATCGATTTCTGTACAGAGAACAAAATTTATCGTTCAAACAGATAATGGCATGATGGAAACAGGTCGCGGCTGTTTGTATCGACATTTTGGTACAAATAGACGATTTTTTTGGTTAATAAGAAATACGGAGGAATGATATGTTTCACTCAAAAAAAGTTCTGGTCAGAATAACTAAAATTCTGGTGTATATTACTATAAATTCTATTATTAGAAGTTTTTGGTTGTTCATCTTCTGGTTATTTTAATCAGTTTTTCTGGTAAATGCAACAAGAATTTCTGGTAAGAATAATTCTGGTTTAACATTATGATCAATATAACCAGACTAGCAGAATTAAATTTGCTCGATGTTATCCGGAATTTTAAGAGATTTCAGGTGACTGTAATGAATTTTGAAAATATTTTGAGGGATTTCATAAAGATTTTAAAAGACTTTAGGAAATTTTAAGTGATTTCAGGGAATTTAAAGGAATACTGAAGAGACTTTGAAGGATTACAGCAGATTTTAAGGAATTGGAAAGGACTTTTAAGAGAGTTTAGAAGTTTTTAAGGATTTTCAAGAGATTTCACAAGATTTGAAGTCATTTTAACTCATTTTACCAAATTTCAAGAAATTTGAAGAGATTTCAAGATATTCCAAGAGACTTTGAAGTGTTTTAAACGATTTCAAGACATTTAGAATGATTTTAAAGGATATGGAAATATTTTAAGCGATTTTAAGAAATTTCAAGAGCTTTTAAGATATTTAAAAAGACTTTCAAAGGATTTTAGGGATTTCATTGGATTTTACGGAATTTTGAGGGATTTTAAAAATATTTTAAGGGATTTCATAGAGACTTTAAAGGATTGTAGAAGATTTTAAGTGATTTTAGATTATTTCAAAGGACTTAAAGAGAGTTTAAGGAATTTCAAGAGATTTTTAAGACACTTTAAAAGAGTTTAATGATTTTTAAGAGATTCCACAAGATTCCAAGATATTTCAAGAGATTTTAATAAATTCCAAGATACTTTGAAATATTTTAAACGATTTTGAGACATTCAGAATGTTTTTAAAGAATATGAAGATATTTTAAGTGATTTTAAGAAATTCCAAGTCTAAGGAATTTCAAGGGATTTCGAAGGAGTTCAACATTTTTTAAGGGATTTTAAATTTCCCTGAAATATCCTAAAATTCCTAGAAATGTTTTCTTTTGAAATATCTCAAAATTTCTGAAAATTTCAGGAAATACCATGAAATATTTTTTTTCTAGTCAGATTAATCATAATTTTGTGGTTAACATAATTAGAAATTTTTTATCCAGAAGCATCTAATAACTTTAACCAGAATTTTTATTTGAGTGTTGAATCCAAATTTTGGACATAGATAAAATTTTTCAAATAAGTTATGCTAATAATTCCACTTACTTTTATTTTAATTATCCCTTTACTATTTTTATAATTATAATGTAAATTGTAAAATCATTTACAAACTGCCAACTTCTGCCAAATTTATCTTATTTAGTTAGCACGATTAGCGCTAATCATTTAATTGTTTTAACAATCTATAAATATGAATAAATATGATTCATTAATAACAATACTTGAAACAAATTATGCTGCAAATCCCTGTTTTAAAGATTTTTTCAATTCCGTTGGTTTATCTCCAACGATATTATATTTCATAGCCAAATCAAGGATAAATATCGCTGATTCAACTATAAATATTTTCCATGTACTTTGGAATGGAAGATTTCGCTCCTTTTGGAAAAGTAAACAATAGGAAAGTTTTTTACGAAAGTTCAAGACAGTTTGGGAATTTGTATATTGGAGTAGGTATACATGCGACGTAAATGAAGCTGACAGACTTCTGAGTTCGCGTCACTCCAGAGTATTCCGAAAATACCAAAACCCCAGGGGCTACTCCATCGCGACAGGAAGTCGAGCGAATGTAGGTCGCAAGTTCACCGACGCTAATTGTCATTTATGTAAGAAGTGCCAATAAGATGCATGTTTGCCCGAAATCAGTTTTCAATTAGAGCAGAATCAGATTTATTCTCATTAGCCAATTATTCTCTGAATTATTCAAAACATTGCTTTATATTTCGAATTCCATTTTATCCAGAAATATAGTGTTCCAACTAAAAATAAAAATAGGCATTACAAGTTTCTGTCATACAGAATTATTTTTATTGCAAATCAACATTTTTAAACTAGTTTAAAATACAAAAATTTTCTCATTTGGACGTTTAGAACTTCAATCACATTCCAAATTACTGCCACGAGACTTAATCATTGGCTAAATATTGACTAAATATTGACTAAATCGTAAATATTATGAAGTAAATAATCCGAGATTTTCTGTGAGATCCTTGATAATAGTCTCTTTAGTATAATAATCCAATAATGTTTGTTGAGAAGTGAAAGTTCTCTCATGCGACGGATTCAACGGAGCAAAATTTCAATAGGCGGATCAAAGTTTCAATTTAAGGATTATAAGGAGCGGATTATAAGGCTCGGTCAGCTCGATAAGTGTTCATTGTAGCGTTTGATTAGCCTTTATCATCCAAAGTCTAAACTAAACCTTAAGCATGGAAAGGACCACCTGGTAGTGGTGTTGATCTCTTCAGGTGGGGATGAAGCAGAGAGGTCAACTTTTCGCTCCAGTAATCGCGGATCGTTTGTCCTACAAAGTTCTAAAACCTATACTGGCTATCAAAAGCGTGATTTTCTCTTGTGTCGTCGTGTGAAATTCACTTGCCATCCATTCTTGTCAATTTTCGATCGAAGCCCGGGGCTCACCACACATAATCCTCTTTCAGGTTTCGCGCCTCACCTTTCTCATCCATTCTGCACACCTCGAGGCAGATCACTTTAGATTACTTCAGATACTGCACGCGTCTAGTTCGTGTCGGATTTATTATCGTGATCGATGCGACACTCTTGACATTCGATTCATTTGACAACATTCAGTTAATAATTAAACACCATTCAGGAATATTTCTCATTAAAAGTGTGCTAATAGCTTGCAGTTCGCTTTTTGATTCCATCGATGTTGTTGCGTACTTAAATTAAAGATTTATATCGCGATGACTGAGTTATATATATAAACTCAAGGAAGAAGCAGTAGGTAGCAGTGACAGTGCATCTGCAATGAAAATAGACACCCTGAAAATACCCCCTAGTTGCCATTTGGAATTATCGCCTTCAGAGATTCAAACTGCAAATGTTAGAGATGCAAAGAAGAGAGAAAGAATCACTTTTATGTAGTTTTTACCGCTATGTATAGTATAAAATTAGTATCAGACATTTTATGCAAATATGCACATTTGCAACAATGTTATGCTTGGCGGTGAGTCAACTCGCGATAAATTTAACCCACATGCTTATTATTAACTGATAATTGATCGGTCGTTGCATATTAATATTGTTGAGCTTTTCCTTTTTTTAAGTTAGGAATTTATAGAAACTGGTCTCGAACTCAAGAGCAAAGATGATTGAAGTTGATAAATGAGAAACTGAACGATTAAAAATAAAAATGTCTCGAAAAAAAACATTAAGTAACATCGCGAGCAGACACAGGTGTCGATTATTCGGGCAAAAAATGTGATTGTGAAATGCCTCAGTACGACGAATCGTTTTTGGACTCGCCACTTTTTCGGCGACGGGCTCGTAGTTATTGTGTGCAAAAACAAGTGGTACCAAAATCAAAGTCATTCTCGCTTACGGCCACTCCAATATTGTTGGGTGTGTCCAACAGATCGAGGAGTATTGCTGTCTCCTCGTCAACATGTGACTTGCAAGGTAATTTGGTGTGTCTGCTTTTATCAGAAGTAGAAAATGGACTGTTTTTAAAAATTGATGTAAGCATGAATAGTATGAATACTCATGTTTCTTCAGTTTTCCAATTTATTGGTATTAAATGCGTGGTGTCTACGTCAGGAACATCAAAGTGGATAATTACATGTTTCGCTGTTAATTATATTAGCCACTAGAAGCACGTAGTACACATGAATGTACCTGGCCATTAACACCTCCCTCTTGCTATACATCAAGACTATGTACCAGATACATGATTTCCCTTTAGGTTAGCAATGCGATACAAATTGCCAACTCGCCTATCACACCTGCACATGATAGCCAGAACAGGCTACAGCAATAATTTCTTGTTATAGAGCCAACCCAAAACGTCACTCACATTCATCCTGTTTAATCTGATGCGCGAAATCGGCTGTGAAATTAGTTTGAAACTAATTTACGAATTGCATCCCATGTGGAAAATGGTTGAGGCGATGAGCAGGTCCAAATTAGCCTGATGAAACGCTAATGTGGCGCTAATTAGACATACTAATGTGGTGCTAATTAGAACTGTAACGTTTTTGTATGGCTTAGAATGGGAAAAGCTAATCGGGTGCTAATTAGACCGACTAAATGCTAATAAATGTTTAGAAAAACAGTCATTAATTGAGAGGATGGTTTTTTCGCAGATATATTAATATAATATAGGTACTTATGTTATAATATACTTATTAACTAATCGGTATTTGTAAATTTTAACGCTTATATAACAAATAAAATTTCGCACGCAACGCAGGGGGGAATAATAATCGGGAATAATTCGGGTGCTGTTAGGGAAACTATTTTCTTAAGGGATCATCATACATAGCGCAACGGGACGAAAAAAAGCTGATTTTCGCGATTTTTTTCTATGGTTAAAATATGCTAATTAGTTTGATTTTTTCATGTGACATCAAAGCATTCATGAAAAACAGAAAATACATTTTTAAACGTTTATTTTTATTTAAAAAAAATTTTTAACTGTTGAAAATATGACATGGTTGTGGCCGTAAATATTATTTGAAATAAAATTTGTAAAAAGATTATTAATCAGTATGAAAGCCGCTATCTTGCTATGGAAGTTTTTTTTTTTTTATAAAAATTTGTAAAATGGAGACGGTTTGAAAAGAAAGTATCGAATTTAGCCTATTTTTCGACAGTTTCGTTAAAAAAATATGGAGATTTCAAAAAAAAGGTCTTACGTAATTTTTGAATGCTTCCTTACTTCAATAATTTTCTTAAAATCACTTAAAATTTCTTGAAATTTCCTAAAATCAGTTAAAATCTCTTGAGATCCTTTAAAGTCTCTTCAAAATCTCTTCAAAATTCTTTATCCTTTTAAAGAACTTAAATTGCTTGAAATTCTTGAGTAATTAAATTCTCTTAAAATCCTTTTAAATCTTTTCGGAATGACTTAAAATTTTTTTAAATTAAAACCTATTATAAATGTCTTGAAATCTCTGGAAATACTTTTAAATTCTTTAAAATCATTTAAAATACCCTGGAATTACTTAAAATAACTTGAAAACCTTAAATCCATGAAATTCTTTAAAATCATTACAAATGTTTTGAAATCTTGTAAAAATTTTGAAACTCTTTTGAATTCTTTTTAAATCCCTTGAAACCTCTTGAAATACCGTGAAATTTTTTTAAATCAATGAAAATTTCTTAGAATCGTTTTAAATATTTTGAAAACCCTTTAAGTTCCTTGAAATTCTTTTAAATCATGTAAAATATCTTGGAATCTTTTTAATTGCAAAAGAAATCTTTTAAAATCGTTTTAAAATCTTCAAATTCATGTTAGTATAAGATTTTTTTGAATTCTTTTTAATTCTTCCAGAATTCTTTTTGAATTCTTCTGAATTCGCATAATATTTTCTTAAATTTCTCTCCAATTCACCCAAAATTATTTGAATTAATAGAGTTTTAAATTCTTTTGAATTCCTTTGAATTTCTCCTAAATTCAAAATTTCAATTTTATTGACTTAGATTAGAGGTCAAGGTTTTTTTTTTGCTTTTAGCTAAATTTGTTAGTATCTCCGTTCTGTTGGTTTAAGTTTGTTCCAATTTTTTTTCACCTATATCTCACCTATTTTTATACAAAAAAATCACCTTTTTTAATGACAATAGGTACTGTGATGACTGTAATTAGGCGCTGGATAGATTTTCTAGCCAGACTCCTAATAAAAGTGGGGCAAACTAGTTAGAACCCAACTTGGACCCTAGTCAAATTTCTACCCGGAAAGGAATACAATATTTATAATTGGAACATTTCAATTTAGAATAAATGTCTTAAAAGGGTCTATATAAATGTGAAAATATAAATTATTCATGATTAGGAAAGATGTAAAACCTAAATAAGATACTTCCGGAATCAAACCGCGTTTATGTCACGTTGTGAAAATATAAATATGAATAGAGGTAATATGTGGTCACTGCGGTTTTATTACACGGAAAAAAATAATGTCTTAAAATTTAATACACTGTCGCTGAATCTTGGATAGAGAGTTTCATATGACGTCACATTATAAAATTTCAGCAACTTTTTATTAAATAGAGTTTCACTTTTTTCTACAATTTAATGAAATTCTTCTATTATTTAATGAAAAGTCGCTGAAATTTTATGATATGACGTCATATGAAACTCTCTATCCAAGAGTCAGCGACAGTGTATTAAATTTTAAAACATTATTTTTTTCCGTGTACATACATCTCTGATCAATCATGGAAGTGGCTTATCATTCTTTGGATAGGTATTTTTAACTTCAGTTTATTTTAAATCAACCACAAAACTTTATTTATGGTTTTTCTTTTATTTTAATGCAATTTTGTAAAAATATGAGCAATGAAAAATCACGTGTTCGTTTCCACCCCTGATTCAAATCGTCACGTGTAAACAAGGGGCTTTTAAGACGAGTTCGAATACGAATCCTTGGTTTTACAGGGTTTTGCGAGGGTGAGTGTCAGCCGGAGGGTGTAAACCACCATTTAATCAAGACGTAACACGAGAGTGCTCACAGAAACCACCCTCGGAGAATACGCTTGTTCGGAGCGTTGGTCACCCTTGCGGGCTTTTCCAACCACTACTTGACGAATGCATTTTCCTCTTGGGCAAGCATATGCAAAAAAAATAAATAAAAATACCATTTCTGTGGTATTTTCGCTATTTGGGAAGCTCCTTAATTATTAAAAAGAAAAGTTGCAAAATTAATAATGATATTGAAGTTGGCGAAACTAAATTTGTTCTGATGGTAATTACCACATGCCCTTAACGACCTTTATTTAAAAAATCTACGGGGCCGAGCATATCAAATTAATCGCTTGTCTGATTGACGTGACCAAACGGCTGACCAAAGCCGGCCGTAACTACTTCCACATTAATTCCTGTATTCGTGCTTTGAGGTTCTACATATCCTCGCTTTTTACAGCTTTCATTTTTATATTGAATTGGAGAAAGCTTTTAGCTTTAAAAGCACTCAATTTAGAGATCACGTTTACTCAAAGCGAGGCTGATTGACATTTGAAAATAAGTAAAAGAAACATATCCTATCCGTGAATTTAATTAACGCTTCCCACTCCCACATGGAATGAAATTCTCATTTATCGCGCGGCTTACAGTTTTCTTGAAAGATAGATTTCCGTGGAAATAAGCTCTTCGCCGATAAGTGCATTCATGTCTGTTCGCTCCTGGGAAGAATGTGGATGAAAAAGAGACTGGAAAACGCTGGGGGCACGTTGAAAGGGGTGAAAAGGGAAAGAAAGGGAATAAGATGGCATCCTTCTCCCGTGAAGAGTTAGAAGCAAGGCACATCGGTGAACTCAAGAAGTGCGGGATTCCTCGACGACGCGGGTGGAATAAAGAGTTCTCGACATGCTACTCTCTAAATCTGAATTAGTAAAAAACTACTAATTGGTAGTAGTTTTCTACTAATTCAAATAGTGCCGAATCGTT
>JAUESH010000044.1:7556514-7567722 GCA_032275165.1 Synergus magnus
TTATACGAAATTTTCTAAAAATTGTGGCCTGTCCAAAAGTGACATACTTTTTTCCATTTTTTGGAACAGTTATTTTTCCGTGTAGAGAATAATAAGTATTTATTAAATAAATAAAAAAAGCGGTGAGAGTTTCCATGATGTATCAACAGTTTTGTATATTTAAATGAACGAAATATTTTTTCCCAATTCTATTTTATCTAGAAATATTGTTCCAACTAAAAATAACAGTAGACAATTACAAGTTTCTTTCATACAGAATTATTTTCAATGCAAAAGAATCAATATTTTAAAAATGTTTCTAGTTTAAAATACAATCAATACAAAAATTCGTTCATTTCAAAACGTTCAAAACTTTTCAGTCCAGTTTCCATGTTAGTGAAATTCGATTAAATAATTTTGACTTTTGACCGCGAATTTTTCTAATTTTTATTAAGAGAAAAAAGCGTTTTAATCACTTAGATCAACCATATTGATAAAATTGTATTGAATGGCTTTATAAATTCTCTATTGAGTGCAGGATATAACGATATGTGCTTCACACGTTTTACTGTTAATTGCATTAGCAGAGACATTGCAGCAATTTCTCCGCCTCCGTGTCTCCCATAAAATACGTTTATCGCCCTCTAAAGTCGTTTTCGTAAGTACACTAGTAGTAGACATTGTAGAGAATATAGAGTATAGATTCTAGAGAGTCTGAAGAGTGTGTAGAATATTTTTACGTTGGTTTCTGTGTGTATGTGTAATTGTGTATCACACTTGTTCTGCAACACGTTACGCGTAACGTTGCACATAAATTGCATTAGGAACCTTTGGGTGTGAAACTTTTTCATTGGTCGGTGCGATTTGTCATTGCCGCCCGATTTTCAAAGAATTGTTTTTTACCAAAAAAAAAAAACGACTAGCTCGTTCTGACAAAATCATTGACAAAAGAGAGAAAGAATGCGGAATCCCATGGGGAATTTCTCGTGGCTTTCATTTTATCTCTGCGTTCGGGTTGCAGTAATTCCACTTTTTACTGTATATTCATTTTTTTTAATTGGAAAAAATAGAGATTCGGTGCAGACAATGAGTGAAATAAAATACACTGGTCTCATTCGTAAAATATTGCAAAAAATATGGAATAACCCAAGGGTTTATCACTCTTAAAATCTGGTGTACACTCGCTCATGAAATCTTTTGACACCTTTGAAATCTCTTAAAATTCCTTGAAAACCCTTTTAATTCATTTTAAACATTTTTTAATGTCTTAAGATTCCTAAAAATCTTTTAAAACTCCCGAAATTCCACAACAATCTTTAAAATTCCTTTTGAAATCTCTTAAAAATTTCATGAAACCCTTAAAATTCATTATAAAATCTTGTGATATCTTAAAAATCATCAATATATCTTAAAATTCCATGACACTTTTACAAATTCACCAACATTTCTTGAAATCCCTTAAATCCACGAAAACCTTTAAAATTCAGTTAAAAACGTATTAAATCCCTTAAAATTCTATGAAAACCCTTTAAATTCATTTAAAAAGTTTTGTGATTTCTTAAAATTCTTCAAAATCTCGTAATATTCCTCAAAAATTTTTTAAATTACCAAAATTCCACGACAACCTTTAAAATTCCTCTTAAGAAACTTTTGAAATTTTCATGAAGCCCTTAAAATTCATTAGATATCCTGTGATATCTTAAAAATCATCAAAAAATAATCAAAATCATCATCATTCCTCGAAACTTTTAAAAATTCACCAAATTTTCTTGAAATCCCTTAATTTCCACGAAAACCTTCAAAACTCAGTAAAAAATACTTATTAAATCCCTTAAAATTAAGAATGTAACATTTCATGAATCTATCAAAATTTCCTCTGGATTGAAAGTGTCAAACCAAAAGAAACTTTGAAAGATTTATGAAATTTTACATCCCTACTAAAATTCCACAAATTTCTTTAAAATCACTTGAAATCTTTTGAAGTCTTGAAATCTGGTGTACACTCAAAATTCGAGTGATCAACCTCTCGGGAATAATCATATCCGCATTTTGCTTTTTGGAAACCAACATTTAAAATTGAAATCGCTTGCAAACTAAACTTGAGTCTAAGAAAAGCAAAACTTTAGTCTCGTCGAAGTCCCAGAATAGCCACAATATTTCTGTTCACTGACGAGGAAGGAAAGCTAATCTTTTGTGTACCGAAGAAAGAAACTCGGTTTTTAGACGTTCCAACGAACTACTAGAGTAAGATGGAAAAAGCATTGAATGCGTGGGCAGAAAGAGACAAAGAGAAGAGAGAATTTAGAGTGAGAAACGATATCCACGAGAGCTCTCTGAGTGAAGTTAGTTAGCAGTCGTTGCGCGCACACCACGCGTACCGGACGTTCGTTCTCAAGTTCTATGTGCTGTCGTATTCAAAAATTATAATTCAGTGTCAGTGAATTTTATTCAGCCATAATCATTACTTAAATATATTTCCTTCCTTAAATATATTTTCCTCTCTAAATTCGATGCAAAGAATACAATAATATGTAATTAAACCTTCAGTTCTGCGCATGCAACTATCAACACTTGTCACGTGCCTGTTTGACAGCTCCAAGTGTCACCATGCTCGATTTTAATTATTTCAAGTTTTAGAACACTTGACTAAGTGACAGTTGCAGTATTCGGAAGACAATTTTCAAAAATAAGTGAAAAGATCGATCAAGATTTTCTAACTATTTGAAATCAGCGAGGGAAAGAGAAGTGAGATTCTAAGGTGAATTTTCAAATATTTAGACATTTTCAATACATACAAAATTTCAGTTCTTGGTTGTTGCGATATGTCACAATTATTAGATTATCATGAAATAATCTTTCCAAGTCGCAGCGAATCTTTTTATGAATAATTTGGGTTCTGGAAACTCGTTTCAGTTACGTAAACACGTTTCACAATGTTCGTTGACACCTCTTGGGCAAAATGAATAGTTAATGAACGTGGTTCATTAAGTTCGTAGACTAATGAAGGGTCCACTTTATAAAGCATCGTATATATAGCGTCAACAATGCTTCGATTTTGTATACTCTTCATGACTAAGCACGTCCTGAAAATTGTGGTAATATGAGCCCTCAAAGTACACTTAAGACCCCTTAAGAGTATGGCTTGCTTAAAAAGTGGAAGGATGAAACTTCCCCGGCTTTAGTAACATAATCTCTGGATATAAACTTGTATGATATATTCAAGACCCTGAATAATTTATCATGAAAAATATGCAAATTCAAATATTTTAAGCATTCAACATTTCTCATTTCTCGAAATTTTTGTATCCTGGTTTAGGCGATGACATCTTGTTTACATTATTGGGTCAATTTTATCAAATTCGATAACCCACATCTGTGACCTGATTAATTTTATGTTTTACTTCGTTTTGTATGTATTTTATTCATTGTCAGTCGTAAAGCTCGCACTCAATCAAATTTCTGTCTTTTTAGTCATTTTGCTTATGGACTTTTTTTATCGAGTTTTTCTTAGTTTTTTATATGAGATTTGAGTGAACATTTTTCTTTGCGGACACTATTATCAGCCTTGACTCTTTAAGACCCAGAACGGCACGAGCCGCAAATCAATCATGGCTGCATACTGTGTCACTGACAGCTGGGTATTAATATCTTCGCTAGACTAGACGAGGTACACGTGGATCAACTTAAATAAAATGGTTTATGTTTATACCTCATTTCCAATATAGTTAACGATATAAACATTATTGCATGGGGTTTCCTTAATCGATTGATTAGATATCGGTTATAACGTCGTGGAACGAGGTTGAATTCGCTATTTAACTCTCGCAATTTATTGAAATTAGATTTCAACAATTTTCAAGAACGATTTTATTCGAAAATACTTGACAGTTCACTTAACAATTCAATTACCATTCAATTACAATTCACCTCAATTACCCGAAAAGCTTTTTAGTCACCAATTTTTCTTTTACTAAATTCTCTGAAAAAATTCCCGCACACTGAATGTGAGGTCATGCTTATTTTTTGCCTCATATTTCTCACTCCTTTCATAAAAAGTACCATAAAGCACGAGTCTCTTAATTTAAGAAGCCTAATTTTTGATAAGGCAATTTATGGGCGGCCCTTGTCGGCCAAAAAAATTCCTTAATCCCATATATAATATTGGTGATTCCAGCAAAGATATTGTGGGATGATATCATAGCAAGTGGATGAAGTGGGCGATCGTGTAATTCAGGGTGGAGGAGGACGAAGGTCATGCATTAAGTCATCCCACATATATTTACTTTTTTATGTACGTATAATGTATATATACAAAACGTCTTTGATATCCCAGTATTGTCGATGCGTCGCGACCCAGAGAATAATAAAAAGAATGCAGTTAAGATTAATTAAAGTGAATCATTAATTCATTATGCATTAAAGAGTCTGCGATCTATCTATTCACTTTATATCCGATGGAAAAAAATCCTTTCGTTTTATCGAATATAATTCACTTTAAAAAAAGTTCTGGTTAAAGTTACTAGATGCTTTTAGTCAAAAAATTTCTAGTTATGTTAACCACAAATTTTTGATAATATGACCGGAAAAGAAGAGTTCATGATATTTTTTGGAATTTTCAGAAGTTTTAAGATATTTCAATGATTTTTAAAAGATTTAAAGATATTTCATAGAATTTCTAAGAATTTTGAGGGATTTCAAAGTGTTTTCTTTGATTTTTAATAAATTTCGAAATATATTGAATTTTAAGAGATTTCATGGGATTTTCAGGAATTTCAAATGTTTGGAAATATTTTATTGTAATTCTAGAAATTTTAAGGTATTTTAAAGAATTTTAAAATTCCTTAAAATTATTTAAAATCCTTTAAAGTCTCTTTCAATCTCTTAAAATTTCTTTACCTCGTTCGGAATCCATTGAAATTCCATAAAATCAAATGAAATCCCTTAAAATCTATTAAAGTGTTTTAAATATCTTAAAAGCTCTTGAAATTTCTGAAAGTCACTTAAAATATCATCATATCCTTCAAAATCTTTTGAAATGTCTTGAAAACTTGTGAATTCCTTTGAAAATCCCTAAATTTTTTAAACTCTCTTAAAAATCCCTTGAAATTCCCTAAAATCCAATGAGATCCTTTAAAGTCTTTGTAAATATCGTAAAAGTTCCTAAAATTTCTTAAAATCACTTAAAATATCTTCATGTCCTTTAAAATAATTCTAAATGTCTTTAAATCGTTTAAAACATTTCAAATTCTCCTGGAATTCATTAAAATCTCTTAAAATGTCTTGAAATCTTATAAAATCTCTTTAAAATCCTTAAAATCTTCTAAAGTCCTTCGAAGTCATGAAATCTTTAAAATCCGTCGAAATTCTTTAAAATCCTTTAAAGTCTTTTTGAATATCTTTAAAACTCTTGAAGTTTTTTATAATCGCAAAAAATATCTTGATAATAATAATAATAAATCTTGTTTGAGTGTGATATCCTTTAAAATCATTCTAAATGTTTTGAAATCATTTAAAACATTTCAGTCTCTTGTAATTCATTAAAATCTCTTGAAAAATTCTTAAACTCTTTTAAAATTCCTTAAAAGTCCCTTAAAATTTCTTAAAATCTGCTGTAAACCTTCAAAGTCTCTTCAGTATTCCTTTAAATTTCCTAAAATCACTTAAAATGTCCTAAAGTCTTTTAAAGTCTTTATGAAATCTCTTTAAATGTTTTAAAAATGAAGTCAACCAAAAACTTCTAATATGTACTTTTAACTAGAATTTATAGTAAGGGCATATTTAATACTATTTTCTGTTTAGAATAACCAGAATCCTGATTATTCTAATCAGAAATTCTTAGGAGTGAAGGGATGCGGATTTATGAAATATTTTTAGATAAATATGTATTTTTATATAAATTACAGTATATGCAAAAATGTGTGCAACGCCTTATTAAGCCGTGAAATATTACAGTTACACACTTTTCATGACTACGCAACTCCTTGAAAAGACTCTCGCCATTTTTTTTATACGAACACAATTATATGCATTTGAAAGCCTGTTGCGTATAGACACACTTGAAACGAATAAGTCGAGGTTTATGAAGCGGCGAATTAATTAACGCACGCAAAGTGACACCATAGCGTCATGGGTACGTGTCAGGGGAGACCAATCGTGCTTTTGCCTCGGCTTTTGCTGTCCCAGACGTCACGATAATGTCGTATGAAAATCAATACATCATCATTCCGGAGACATACGTCAAATGCATCACAAACTAGACCAAATTTCTAGCGCTATCGCCTCAAGAGTTTCAATCGCACGTCAAGAAACTAAGAAGACGGTGCCAAATGCAATTTTACTATTAAATTCGTCTATTTATTAATTAATGTCGATTATTTGAACCTTGAAGTTGAAATTCCGAAGTTAAATGATAACTCTATTGCAGTGTGTGTGAGAAGCTATAGTTTCTGTATCTAATAATGTTTGAGAAATGACTATTGCACTCATTACGCAACGACATAATCTGAAAATATACTGTGATATGAATAAATTCTTCCAGGAATTGTAAAATACGAGTAGTAGAATAGAAGTGACGCAACCTTGACATGCTTTTTATTTGCTTTTTAATTTAATTCCTTTTTGTATCTTGAAAATATTACTGACATGAATTTATTTCGTTAATGAATATTCGTTTTGAAAAGGGCTGTTGACTGATTAATGATAAATTTATCTATTCGTAATTATTTTTACAGAACAAGTCATTAAGTTAAAATTTCTAAAGAAAGCAGGGCCTAGTGTCTTTTCAGGGTTAATTAACAAAATTATTAAATTTATATCTCGTTCTCAGAGATAAATTTTTTTTACCAGAGAGAGAATCTCGGGCTCTTTAATTACAGCAGGTTAATTACTTGCACAAGAAATACAAACCAAGAAACTTTGCAGACATTTTTTCCGTAGTAAACATCTTGATGCAAACTTTTATGAATAGTTTAAAATGATACATGTTTTGTCTATTTTTGAGAAGCTTTCTTTGAATAACCACCGCCTTACTGTGGCACAGTGGGATTCAAGATTTCAAGCTGTGGTTGGCTTTCAGAATAGAATCCTATTTTTGGAAAAATGCGAAGAATCCTTGTGTTCGATGAAAGAGCGATTCCTTAGAAAATCACGCAGTGCTTTCAACACCTCGTAGACTTTTTTTACCCAGTCATGAATTTCATTAGAGTATTACTGTTTCCAAAGTTTTTACTTCCCTGATGGCCATCAGCATGTTCCACGCACGTGTTATGTCTCTATGTCAATCATCAATTCGTGTCTCGCGTGCGGGTGTTTCCAAATGTGGGGACTCACTACTTTTTTCATATTGAGGTCAGGATCTTTACGGTCTTGACATTGGGCGGAACATATTTAGTCTACAAAATGCCACAACTGTAATAGTTTAAAAATCAGGAAGATGCTTTGTTTTTTAAAAGATTTTTCTGTAAGACAAATTGAATTCGACAGGAATTTTCTCTTATTGTGCATTCAGTACGAGTTTCTATATAATATAACTTGCAAGAAATCGTTGTAAAAGAAGATAATCAGCCTGCAGTTGATACATTTTCTTTTATAGACGAAAAGAGATTCACATCATGATTGAATCCTTGCAATCTACAAACGAAAAAATTGTGTACAATTTGTATTCACCTTTGATGTTCACTCTGTGAATAGAATTGCCATAAGCAGATATTACTTCCTTCTTCATTCTTTTTTAATCATTTTGTGTCTCTCTTCCTGCTTTTCTTTCGCTGCTATATATGTATACGTTGAACGTTATAAACTCGGGTTTTTATTAGAATTATCTATCTAATCATTATTTATGTTCTATTAATATTATATTTATTACATATTTTACTCCGGAGGAACATGCAAAAGTGTCATGAATACTTAAACTGAATAGTGTTCTTCAGATATATGGCTCTTCTAAACCAAGTGCACTTTACCCTTGCATTTTCCAGTTTTCTAATGGATTCTACAGCTCACAAAAGGTTCTTCTTGCCTTTCTGAGACAAAGGAAAATTTCATCTTATTAGTGCCAGCTTGACACTATTTCACAAAAATTAATATTAACATTAAAAACTGCTTTTTGGTAAATTCTTATTAAATGAAAATATTCTTTGTACACTCAGAAAAAGTTCTGGTTAGAATAACCAGATTCTGGTACTTCTAACCAGAAAATAGTATTAAATATCCCTTTACTGTAAATTATAGTTAAAAGTTTTAGAAGTTTTTATCTTGTGGTTATTTTAATCAGTTTTTCTGGTAAATTTAACAAGAATTTCTGGTAAGAATAATCAGAATTTTTTACTAGACACTTTTCTGGTTTAACCTTCTGGTCAATAGACTAGCAGAAATTTACCCGATGTTGTCCGGAATTTTAAGAAATTTCAAGTGACTTTAATGTATTTTGAGGGATTTTTCAAACATTTTAATGGATTTCATAAAGACTTTAAAGGATTCTAGAAGATTTTAAGTGATTTTAGGAAATTGAAAGGAATACTGAAGAGACTTTAAAGGATTACAATAGATTTTAAGGAATTGGAAGGGATTTTTAAGAGAGTTTAATAGAGTTTAAGGATTTTCTAGAGATTTCACAATATTTCAAGATATTTTAACTCATTTTAACGAATTTAAAGAAATTTGAAGAGATTTCAAGATATTTCAAGAGATTTTAATGCATTCCAAGAGACTTTGAATTTTTTTTTAACGATTTCAAGACATTTAGAATGATTTTAAAGGATATTAAGATATTTTAAGCGATTTTTAAAAAGTTCAAGAGCTTTTAAGGATTTCAAAGATTTTAAAGAATTTCAACGGATTTTAGGGATTTCATTTGATTTTATAGAATTTCGAGGGATTTTAAAAATATTTTAGGGGATTTCATACAGACTTTAAAGGACTTTAGAAAATTTTAACGAATTTTTAAGACAGTTTAAAAGAGTTGAAGTATTTTCGAGCGATTTCACAGGATTTTAAAACATTTCAAGAGATTTTAATACATTCCAAGAGACTCTGAAAGGTTTTTAACGATTTCAAGACATTTAGAATGATTTTAATAGATATCAAGATATTTTATGAGTTTTCAAGAAATTTCAAGAGATTTTAAGATATTGAAAAAGACTTTAAAATATTTAAAAGAATTTCAAAAGATTTTACGGATTTTTTAATTGATTTTATGGAATTTCGAAGGATTTTAAGAATATTTTATGGGAGTTTTTAGAGATTTTAAAAAACTTTAAAAGATTTTAAGTGATTTTAGGGAATTTCAAGGGATTTTTAAGATAGCTTAAAAAAGTTTAAGGATTTTCAAAAGATTTCACAAGATTTCAAGACATTTCAAGAGATCTTAATGAATTCTAAGAAACTTTGAATTATTTTAAACAATTAAAGACATTTAGAATGATTTTAAAGGATATCTAGATATTTTATAGAATTTTAAGGAATTTTAAAATTCCCTGAAATACCTTGAAATTCCTAAGAATACCATAAAATATTTACAATCATTTGAAATTCCTTAAAAATCAAAGAAAACACCTTGAAATTCCTTATAAATCGAAGAAAATATTTTGAAAGCCCTTAAAATTCTTATAGAAATTCTATGAAATCTTAAAATTTTATAAAATCTTTCTAAAATCCTTCAAATATCTTCTTTCTGAAAATTTCAAGAAATACAATGAAATCTTTTTTTTCAGTCATATTAACCAGAATTTGTGGTTAACATAACTAGAAATTTTTTAACTATAAGCATCTAGTAACTTTAAGCAGAACTTTTTTTTGAGTATATTAACTCTAAATGAAATAGAGCTTATCGTGGATCATTTCCCTGTAAAGGGCATAACGAGGGAGCAGTTCTTCACCCTGTATCGCCATGCATCTCAACGTGACTAACATAATTAAGACAAAAAATATTTCTCGTTAGTGAACGGCTCAAGGCACTCTAGATTGAATTTCAAAAAGAACGAGATGCTGCTTCTCGCCCACCTACTCGTTTCCTTATCTAGTCTCGAGTAAGGGGCCTTCTCTTCTTCTCCTTAACTATCTCAAGCATTGCAGTGTATTTAAATTAGAGACACTATACAGAATGTCCCCCTCATTTCCGAGTCATTTGTATCCGTCGACTATTTCTTTATCTAGATACTATTCTCAAAGTTTTATTAATTATATTTTTATTCTTTAAATGCGAATCGTCTATAAAAACTTATCTTATGCTTAATTTCTGTTTCAGGTGAGATTCGATGATGACTGTTGTTAAGAGTGTTCGAAATTTTGGTAAGAAATACAAATTAATCCCTCTTTCAGATATATTTTTATCTGAAGTTTTTATATTATTCTTAAAGTCGGGATTTAAGTTGACGACTCTTCCGAGAGACTGAACGCATTGAATTGAAAACATTGCGAGGGTCGGGGTTGATCTCTAATGAATTCGGTGTTTGCATTTTTAAGAGCTTGGAGAAATACTTCACATTGCCCGTCGCCCTTTCCATTCGTGATCGAATCGATATCATTCCCAGACAACTTCAACTTCAAGATCAAACGGCCGGATTCTTAAAATCGATGTGCAGACTCGTAATTTCATTTCTTCTTTTAATGGAACCTCTATTTACTTTTCCCCAAGAAGTAAATTTACTTTACTTGCTTCGAAATGGACAATGTTGATGCTAGCGCTCTAAATTCCGGACTATTATTTTAATCTGCAAGGGTATTATAAACTTTCGAAAACAAATTTATAACTATGTTGGACTAAAAGCATTGCAGGATTTAATAATTATTTGCTGCTTTTTAAAACATATCTCCATAATTCATAAATATCTCATAATTTCCTCTGAAATTCCGAAATCCTTTAAATGCTTTAATGAATTTAAAATTGTTTAAATTATTAAGACTATTTTGACAATTATCTTTTGCTTTGTATTTCTTCAGGGCCGGATTTATATTAGGGGCCGTGGGGGCCGCGGCCCGGGGCCCCCACTAAACACCAGAAAATTTTTTTTTAACAAAATAAAGAAACCCAGTGGGCAAAAAGACATTATCATCCTCAGGACATCCTAAAGACATCCTTAGGATGTCCATGTCAGTCCAATTGATGTCCTAAAGACGTCTCACGTCCAAAAGACGTCATTAAGACATGATACGCTTTTTGGACATCAATTGGACTGACATGAAAGTCCTAAAGATGTCTTTAGGACGTCCTCAGGACGTCAATGTCTTTTT
>JAUESH010000044.1:7585712-7601272 GCA_032275165.1 Synergus magnus
TTTGGGAGAGGAATTTGGTGGCATTTGAGAGGTTGTGACATTTGGGGAGGTGGCATTTGGGAGAGTTGAGTGTATGCGTAATGAACAGAAGATGGCAGAAGTCATTTCCGGTTAATGGAAGACGAAACAATTTTGGCCTTTTGTCACTTTTTGATGCTGTGTAGCATTTATTACAAGTTTTTCCTACTTTAGAGTTGACGAGTTAATTATTGGTTGATTATTAAATTAATCGTTCTGTGGCTGCAGCAGGAAATGAGCATTATTTCACCAGTTACTTCGCCGTCTGTGGAGCTGAGCTCTTATCGAGATCAACACTTTAAGGTTAGTTTACTTAGGACAGAAACAACAAATATTTTACTGAACGCTTTCCACAGCGTTCTTTTATACAAACGTATTAAAATTCTACTTATTTATATATAATTTTCAATATTTTGTAAAGAAGTAATTAGTTCAAATGTTTCGAAACTTTATTTGTTTAAAAGCCTGTTATACGTTTCTGACAAGCAATTTCGGAACTATACTCTAAAATTTCGGAGTAAAAGCAAGAGATTTTAAGTTCATATTATTTGAATTATTCATAACGTGAAGAGTACAACCACTTAGGTTTTTTAAAAATCTGCAGTCTGCCCGCTTAGTTGAAAATACCATTTTAAAACTAATATATATACTCAATAGTATTTCCAGGACTTCATAGAACATTAGACGCCATTTATTAATTGAAAATACAATTATCTAAAGTTTATTTCATGAAAGCATGAAAAATATTAAATACAAAAATTAATTTTAAGTTTGCTAGGCGAAATGACAAAATGCAGTTATGGAAAAAATATAATTTGTAAGATATTAATTAGAAATGTAATTAGCGTTTATTTTTAAAAATTTTAATATATTTTTAAAATTTAGAAAGCTTAGTGCTCGTACAACTGCAATCAGTGATAATCTTCTGATTATTTGGTGATCATCAATTGAAGAAAGACGTCTAAAGCTAAAAATGAGCATTTTTTCCCCCGTTGTTTCTCCATCTGTGGAGCTAAGCTCCTACAAAGACCAGCACTTTAAGGTTTGTTTATTTCGAATGACGGAATTTTTATTTTATACCACAGAATATTTGATTTTAATTAGATTTATTGTGAGAATACATAACATTTTCATGGTGTCCAATGGTCTAGAAAACCTGGAAATCAAGGAAGCTCATTGTTTTTGTACATTAAATTTTCTTCTAAAATAAATTATATTTCTGTAGTAAACATGACAAATCTTAGGCTTCTGTTTGGATTTTTTCTGTGGTCAAAGTGTCATATACATATCATATACATTTTCACATAATGAAAATCAAATGTGATTATTTTCTAGGGATCTCGTGCGGAGCAAGATAGGCTCTTGAGAAATTCCACGACACTATATGTCGGGAATCTTTCTTTCTACACCACCGAAGAACAGATTTATGAACTTTTCTCAAAATGTGGTGACATCAGACGCATTATTATGGGGCTCGATAAATACAAGAAGACGCCCTGTGGCTTTTGCTTTCTCGAATATTATTTGAGAAGTGATGCTGAGAACTGTATGCGATATGTTAATGGAACTCGTCTCGACGATAGAATTATCCGAACTGATTGGGACGCAGGATTCGTAGAAGGCAGGCAATACGGTCGTGGAAAAACTGGTGGCCAAGTATGTTTTCCTTTCTTTTTAATAACAATAGAGCATTTATTATTTCACAAAAATGTTTGATAAATTCTAATTCTCTTGATCAATTTGTAGGTAAGAGACGAATACCGATCAGACTTTGACGGCGGCCGTGGTGGATATGGAAAGATAATTCAGCAAAAAGTGACTCCCCTTGCTGACACGTTTGTTCGCTGAATGTTTGTTTGTTTGCCGACTGATACTTAGTTTAAGTAAAGTTTACTTGAAAAAAACCTTTAGAAGTAATATCTTTTGTGAAAGTTAAAGTGTTCTTTTTAAGCATTAATCGAGTGCTAAGAATATTCGACCGATTAATTAAACGAATTGAGTTTTGTTTTTATTTGGGTTCTGATATTATTGAAGGAAATTTTAAGTTTTTTCTTTACAAAAAAGTACATTAATTATTTAGAAAAAAATTTCATCCTGGTTATAGAAAATTCAAATAAATTTCATGGTAAAGATCGAATTTAAGGGACGTATGTGTGTATATATATTAATATTCTGAATAATAAATATGAAGTTTACTAAGATTTTGTTGACGAGATTTCCTCATATAAAGGTTCATTCACACCCCGCATCTTTAAGCGAAAAAATTTTAATTACAATTTTTTTATTTGCATATCAATAGTTAAATATGAAGTGGAACGGTATTTTCTTTCTTGCAGTTGCAATTTTTATAATTAAAATAAAGAAAACGCCATTCCGCCAAATGTTTTTCTATTGATACTCTGCCACTGCCGGTATTTATTTATTTCGCGCAGTAGCTCAAAATATAATTTTTTTCGCGAAATGACTGACCTAAGTGAAAATTAGTGTCATTCTACAGATTTTGACTTTTTTTGATAGTTCTCTAGTTCTCCATTCCATCAGCCTTAAAGAAAAATTAAAACTGTTATAAAATTTTGAATTTTGCGCCAAGCAGACGGAAATTTGATTCACGCAAGCGCATTACACGTTTGGCGTTTGTTATTGTTTCTCAAATGTTTGTATTTCGACGGAAAAGAAGGAAAGTGATTTGTTTTTTGTATAATACTTCATAGTGGTTAAAGTTACCAGGATTATTGTGTGGTTTCTAGATTTAAGTGATTCTTCTCTCTTTGGGAAAAAAGTTTGCGGCACTTTTTTTATGTAAAAATGAACATTGTATCGCCTTCAATTGAACTGAGTTCGTATCGAGATCAACATTTCAAGGTAAGTTTATTTGCAAATTTCTTGTTTCATTAGGACATCAACACTTTTTTGTTTAAATCTGATCAAATATAATTTTCTTATGCATATAAAAGTGAGCAAAATGCGATCTTTATTTAACGGTAAGTTATAACAATTTCCTTTCCTCTGCTTTCTAGGTTAAATTTTTTTTTTGTTTACATATTAACCGCACGGTTCTTGCACTGGGAATTTTTTACACCAGGAAAATAACCGTAAAAGCAAAAGAATCTTACAACCCATAAAAATGTATTCGATTTTGAAAGCTCTATTCCAAAATTGTCTAATTTTTAAGCAGTGTATATAATAATGTTTCTTGTAAAGTTTTTTTTATACAGAATTTATAGATGGGAGAAACCTGAGAAGCTACTTGTGTACACTTATTTCAGTTTGTAAGTTCTTAGGACTAAGTTTTATTATTTTTGAAAATTATTTATAAAACAGTATATACATTAAAAAGGCGACTAATAATCTCTACAAAAAATTTAAATTTTTAAAGCAAACCTTTACTACAGGGATCTCGTGCAGAGCAGGATAGACTTTTGAGAAATTCCTCAACCTTGTATGTGGGGAATCTTTCATTCTACACGACTGAGGAACAAATTTATGAACTTTTCTCAAAATGCGGTGATATTAAACGCATTATTATGGGCCTCGATAAATATAAGAAGACACCCTGCGGATTTTGCTTCGTCGAATATTACATCAGAAGTGATGCAGAAAACTGCATGAGATACATAAATGGAACTCGTTTAGATGATCGAATTATTCGGACCGATTGGGATGCTGGCTTCATCGAGGGCAGACAATACGGTCGAGGAAAAACTGGTGGCCAAGTAATTAATTTAATTTTTCCATCCGATAAAATTTTTGCTTGTTTTAAAGTTAGGTCAAGTTCTAGCTTTAAAATTCGATTTCTTCATTTTACTCAACAAATGTAATAATTAGATATTTTTTCGCTCTGTAGCGCAATTCACTTTTTAAATAGAAATATGCATACAGAGCGAAAAAATGTATAATTTTAATACTTTTTTTTTTAAATGAAGAGATTCAATTTTGAAGTTAGATTTTGAATTCCTCGTTTTAAGGAAAAAGCATTCAAATTATACAATTTTTTGTTCTATAGGCACACTTTTATTTCTAAGAAAAGTACGTGTACAGAGCGAAAAAAATATTTAATCATAATATTCAGTGATTAAAATGAGGAAATCAAATTTCGAAGTTAAAACTTGGTTTCAACACCCTTAAAAGAGCTAGAATTACATTTTGTTACTCGTCTTCTGAATGAAATCCATTTCTTATGCTAAAGTTCGGAATTTGATTATTTTTTATTATAAAACGCTGTAAATTCATACCTTTAGAATAACAAATTGAATTTGAAGAATATTTCATGATTCGATCGATTATTTCAGGTAAGGGACGAGTACCGATCAGATTTCGATGGTGGTAGAGGGGGTTACGGAAAAATCATCCAGCAGAAAGTGACGCCCATTTCAGACACTTTTATCCACTGAAGATCCACAAAATCTGCAAAAGCTGTGTTCACACTATTTATCAAAGATAAGTTAGAATAGATTAATATTCTTATACTCTAATTTTCAATTTTGTTATAAAAAATCACGAATGCCTGATTAAGACCGAAAAGTTAATTGATTAATGTTGTCGAACTGATTGAAACAATTATTTCATTGGAATGATACGAAACAGTTAATTTGAGTTGACTTGTATTTATTGAATACTGCTTTACAAAATACTTTAATATAGTATAAAATATCATATTAATTATTTACACGATTAATTATTATATTAATAAGAATGTGATGCGAAGACAATGTGGCACTTGTGAGTAAAGCTTTACCTCTGGTATTATAGTTTATACCCAGCTAGACAATTCGAATCTCATAGTCCTTAGAATCCTAGAAATCTTCGCGAATCTTAAATAAGGCCCGAAAGAAACGTGAAAATTTTGCCCTAGCTTTTTTTTGGTAATCTTATTTAATTATACGCAACAAAATTTTCTTGAAGATGGCGATTTTAAGACTGCTCTTAAAGCTTCAGTGAAAACTTCCTTGAGACCTTCTTGTTTTACAGCTGAGCACTCCACGTACTTATAGGCTTTGATTTTTTTCTTCATTTTCTTGCCTTCACGTGTCGTTACTAGATCCAAATTCTCTTCACTCCTCAAGTCGCTCTTCGTTCCTGAAGAGAAAAATTTGATATAAATGGTAGATCTAAATTACTATAAGATTAAATTAAATATAAGTGATAAAGGGTTCTGGTAGTTTTTTTTTTTTTTTTGTCATTATTTGAGTTTATCTGATTATCAACGAGTGTAGAAACAAGATTCGAGTTTAATGCATTATTCTTTACAGAAATAAATTATAAGATATATACACACCAACAAGGACTATCGGGACGTTGGGACAGTGATGCTTTATCTCCGGATGCCATTTACTGGCGACATTCTCATATGAACTGCGGGCACTAACCGAAAAGCAAAGCAGGAAGCAGTCAGTCTGAAATTAGAGATTTCAAATATACAGAGAATTCAATAATTTCTGTAGATTGAAAAGAGATTATTTGCGTTCGTTCAGCGTTGTATCTTATCTAAAAAATACTAAGAATAGATAGGAGTTCAAGAGAACGTTGAGCAGTATTAACAAGAATCTTTTATATTTGGAACGTTTTAAACGATTTTAACAAACGGCTTAATTTTTCAAATCAGGTCAAATTAATCTCTTTAATTTGTAGATTAAAATCAACTTGTCGACTCCAATCACAAAAGTTTTATCTGGCATTAGAAATTGTTGACTCACATGTGGATAGGATAAGGGCCTAAGTCTTTCGTAATCTTCCTGGCCAGCTGTGTCCCATAATGTCACGTTAAATTCTTCTCCATCGAGCATTATCTTGTCTGGGTAATTGTCGAACCTGTAAAAATACTTTGCTATTATTATTTCATAAATTATTAACTGTACTAAAAAGAAACTTTTACTTTTTGAAATAAGTTTTGGTAATTGAGGAAGAAGAACGCTTACACGGTGGGAACGTATTCTGTGGGAAATTTTTTCGTTGTATAGGTAATGAGCATGCAGGTTTTGCCAACCATTCCATCGCCCACTGCAGTGACTTTGATGGGTCTGTTCCGAGCCATTTCTTTGTTTTCTGCAATAGAAAGAAAGATTTATTACAAAAATTTAATGAGCGTCAAATTGCAGGGCTAAAAAGAAAAATTAAACGATAATCCTATTATTACTTATATTTTATAATCTTCGTCTTCGGGAAGTGATGGCTCTGTATTTACAAATTTACATACATTTACATAATATCAAATAGTGCCTGTGAATAAATTTGTAGAGGTGTGCCATCATGAATATTTCGATTACACTAACTTCAAATTTTTACCAATTAATGTATCTTCAGACTCTTTTCAGATGAAAATGAAATTTTGAATTTGAATTTTTGAAAGAGACGAAATAAGAATGAATAGGACCAGACAGCTTATTTTAAAGAGGTTTAAAAATGTAGAAATGGGCTAGACAGGAGGAAAGCTTTATCAATTAACATGGAGAAAGATATAATTGTGCGTAGGACATAGTGGAATAAACCACAAATGTAAAACGAACACCCACACGCCATTTTCTCCTCAAGCTTTCACGTACTCACTTAACTTATTACGAGTAATTTTCGTTTGTACGATCTTTCTGAATCGTGTACTTCCTCCTTAGTTATATGAAATTTCCACTCCTTTTTAGAAATTGCTATGATATTTTTCATCTTTTACTAGATCTAATTTAATTTATATGTATTTATATTTATTGCGGGGTTGTTGGCTACGGAATTCCAATTTCAAAATTCCACACATTGGTCGGGGAAGTGTTTATAAATTTATTTTTGAAGGAAAAAATGTAATCTTTTGTTTTTATAGTTAAGAAAATTGACACATTTTTCTGGATGATTTAAGTGAATGGAAAATTTCAAAAATCTGATTTAATTTTTTGTTACTCTCTATGCAAGGCCGTTTATGGAATTCATAATAATATATACTACATATTTTGGGTTACTGAAAAGGAGGCGGGTTGAACGTATCCGGCGACCATACGACGGCACCACAGCTATCCTGAGTGCCATCGTTGTCACTGTTTGGAATATCAATGAACCTCAGAGTAGTTCTGCATTTTCATTATACCATAATAAGTTCTACTCTAAGCTTCGTTTATGTCCCTGCAAGCATTGAGCACATCCGTCGATACTTTTGCTGCTCGACCAAAATATCGTGACTCTTTTTTCGTCAATCCTACTTTTACTTTCATTTCGTCTCAATTCATTAATTTACAGGATGGTCAAAAGATTCAATTTTTCAATTTTCCTAACAAAAAAGTATTAAAAATGCGAATAAATTTTCAGTAATAATGCTATTGAAATTTTTCAAAAATTTTGCATATCACTTTAAATCTATTGAAATTCAATGAAATCTTTTGAAATTCCCTAAAATTCTACAGAATCTTTTAAAAATATATAAATCTCTTAAAATCCTTTCAAAATCGTAAAAAGCTCTAACATTCACGACACCCTTGGAAATCTCTTAAAATTCCTTGAAATATTTTGAAATTTCTAGAAACGTCTTAAAATTCCACGAAATCACTTCAAATTTGTTAATATTTCATGAAATGCCTTAAAGTTTTACTAATCTTAAAATCTCTTAAAATTATTGGACACCTATTGAAATCACTTAAAATTCACTGAAATCTTTTGAAACTCCTAGAAGCTTCTTTAAATTCCTTAAAATTCCACTACAATATTTTAAATCCCTTAAAATCTCATAAGTTCTTTAAAATTTATTAGAATTCCATGAAATCCTTTAAAATTTCACAAAGTCTCTTACAAATCATAATAATCTCATGAAATCCTGTAAAATTCCATGAAAAACTTTTAAATTCCCTAAAATTCCATGAGGAATATTAAAATTCCTTAAAATCATTTTAAAAATATCAAATTTTTTTAAAATTTTTACTAGCTTCTTAAAATCCTTAACAATCCTTAACAAATCCTTATCCACCAAAAACTTTAAAACCCCTTAAAATACGTAAAATAATTATTGAAAATCTTTTGAAATCATTAGAAATCCAGAGAATCTCAAAGAATGCTTGGAATTTTTTTATATTTCTTCGAAGTTCTTGGAAAGCTTCTAAAATCTGTTAAATAAACTATAAAAGCTATATATAATACAAGAAAAATGGCATAGTTAGCATAAATGTGAATTTCTATTTTCCCTGACATTTTTCTGATTTTTCTGACAAATTTTTTCTTCCGTGACATGTGGCCACTCAGAATTTAATTAGTTAATATAATTTTGACTAAACCAGAAAATTTCGATTCACATCAGTCTAAAAACAAAAAAATTAGGTTTCTTCCAATTTCCAATTCCATCTGGATAACTCAAAAAATAAAAATTACTATTTGAAATTAAGTAAATCATTTGAAAAGCAATATTTTGAATCACTGTTGTTATAATAGTCATGTGTAATTTTAATTATTTTACCTTTATCTCTGCCGATGCACATAAGGCCACTTTTGGTTTTTTTCTTTTCTTCTTGCATTTGTTCTTATTCCAAAGAACAATGCGGCGTAGATTTAAAATATCTGCAGTATAGCGTTGTGCCTTATCACTAAATTCTGCGATTCGTCTTATCAGTCCACTCAGTACCTACATTGTGTGTACACCTAAAGTTTAATTGTCGAAATATATAATAAAGCACATCAATTTTAAATCCTATTTGTTTATTCGCATTACTCATAAAAAAAATCCAGTCAAAAGTTCCTGATTAAGTTAATGTTAAGTTAAACATGTCACATTAAACATTATATACAAATTATGTAAATAAAAAAATCAAAGTTTGCAATTATAAATTCGCAATATTTTTTTCCCGCTGAAAATACTCAATTTCTAAATTATAATTATTTATTTAGACTAAAAAATTATTGATTAATCTCATTTGATTCAATTGCTTGAGTTTTCAAGAAAATTATACAAGAAATAAATAAATTAATTAAGGAAATGATTTATATGCCTATGTTTTAACAGAATTTAAGAATTATAGTAAATTAAAGTCTGAGTAGTGATGATCATTAAGAGCATAAAAATTATAATTTCCTCCCTACGTTTGACCTCCGGTACCCGCCGAATTCTTGTATCATTACTTAGCCTCGAGTTTAACGCTCGAACTTGCAATTAGTTAATTAAAACGTGCATGCGAGTCACAAGTCCTACACGTATTCTCTAATTTGTGCACCACCCACCCAACTTCACTGTCTGCAATTCAGGAAAAAGTTTAATTGAATTTAGTCACGGAATATTATGGATAGAATAATTTAGATTGAAAACAGAAAATACGAAGAAATTTATCGTTTTTTCTAGTTTTTTCATAGTTAATAGTCTACCTAAAAATTGAACGATTGCTTAATTAAAAAGATTAAATAATTAAATGAGAAGTAATTAAGTGAAAAATGCCAGATCATAAAAAAAATCTAGATTTTTCAAGATTTTGTCTCATTAGAATATAAAGAAGCCTCTGTATAGATCTCATAGACCTTCAGATTTTAACGATGTGACTCTATGAAACATGTGCAACACTAAGTGTTTACCTCTTTTTACCGATATCCTCGAATATACATCACGTCATCGACGATGCGAATATTATTCAGGCTTTATTAAATTTACGTACAACTAATTAAAAAAATAACTTCGTCTGATTAATTTTGAGCTTTTTAAATAAAAATTATTTATCAAAAAAAAAATTGTAGTTTATTTTTGAATGAAATGATTGCAAACTTAATTATCTGTATAGGTCCCAGTCGTTAAAATTATGTACGATAGATTATTTATTCTGATACGAGCAATAAGATAAGATATCTATAGTATAAGTCAAAGTGTAAAAATCAAAGTTTTATTTAAAGGTATTTACTGAAAAAAAGTGATTTTGTAAAACGAAAATTTATCTCAAGACCTTCGGATTACTGGAAATTTAAGAAATCAAAACATCTATTAAAATACATTCAACATATTTGAACAAAAACGCCAAATGCCAGCTAAAGAAGCAAATATTAATTTAATATTCAAAATACGTTATTTAAGTATTAAGTTTTTATTAGCTTATAGTGTATCCGAAAAATGCATGACCAATATTTAGGATGACTCATTTTTTAACTTGATTCTGACGTAAACTTACGACAACTATTTAAATCTATTCATCTGTGAAAATTAGATTTCCACGCAGATATGCAATTTAATTAATAATGTAAACTTGTAATTATATATTAAACTTGTATTTATAAAATCAAAAGAATACTCAAGAAATAGAATTTGCTCTAAATTATAATAATAAAATGTGCAAACTTACCAGGAATGAAATTCCATTTAAAGATTAACTGAGAATATACACTTTTCAGTTTCACGAGTATTGGTTCTTCTTCATTGGATTTGTGAAAGTAAAGAAATCGAGAAGGCGGTGTACTAAGCTTCGTCACTCTCGAGTGTCAATCGAAGACTGAACCTTCGTTGAGTCAGTCTCCACATGCTCCTAAAAACCTTCACCAGTCACACAAATGTTACTTCACGCATACTGAAGAGTAATCATGAAAAAGGAAGTGGGCTGGAGATAATATTTTTTAGAACGCCTCATTGTCAAACTCAATTCCAAATTTTTTTTTAGATTCTTTCAATTTCCAATTTTTATATTCTGATCGCAATGAGAAGGTATTGGTTTTGTAAATGATTCCGTAATAGTTTAAAGTAAAAAAATTTCATATACTATAGGTGCTCCGAAATCTTAATAATTCTGTCTTTAATTAATCTTCGCTAAACATTTTGAAAATAACAGTATTAGGAAGTTTCATTTAAATGCCAAAACTGTTATAGAAAAAAAATGTAATTGCTGACACATAGTTCATGTCATTTGTAAGATTCTGTCAAGCTTCGGGTTAATCAAGTTCAGGACATTCTGACTCACTGATATACGAAGAATCATATTTTCTCTGTGCAAAAGATGGAAACTTGAATAATTTTTTTATATCCCCAACCAGCAGCACTCATAACTATTTAAAATACTTCTAAATTAATCAAAAATAATTATTTAATTAGTGAAGAAATTATTTAAAATAGTGTCAAAAATAAAAATTTGTATCAAATTCCTTTAAACCACGATTTCAAATTAAAATTAAAGAATAATTTACTGTAATTGTATTTAAAACTCTAAAAAATTAAAATGCATTAATTGAAGGCAACAAAGAGAAATTAACATATATTTATTATTATTATCTCGCTTATGACAGTTACTCACTCACTTAAAGTACTAAGTTTTCAATTAAAAAAGAACAAATGAAAGGGATTTTGCTAAATAAAACTATAAGAAATATAAAATAAAAAAAACATAATTTTGCATTAATTTTGCATGTTGCAATGAAAATGCAACATACAAGAAGAAAATAAAAGTGTATGGTAACATAACACTACAAAACCGTGTCCGAAGTTCTCCAATTTTTAGTCAACCTTGATCCACAAACGATACGTCTAAAAACCTTTGTTAATGGTTTGCGTCCTATGAGAGAAGGCATAAAGGAGATGAAGATTGGCCGTTGTTTCTAGGACAGAGCAATGCCACGTCCTAAAAATATATGAAATCAGAATGTTAATATTAACAATTAATTAGAATAAAACATTCTCAAGGATAAAAAAACTACCTCTTAAAAACACTAAAATTAAAATAAGCTCAAAAGTGGTATATCGAAAATTCTATCATATTTTGAGCCTTCAAATTTAGAATTCTAAAAACTAAACTCCACAACTCCATAGTTTTATTATCCTTTAAATTTTACTATTCACTAAAATATTAAACTGTGCAAAAAAAAAAAATTACCACGTCCAGTTCCAGATCGAGATTCGTTGTTTTTTTTCCTCGTGCCGTGCCCCCTTCCAACAGAAACTCCCAAACTTGGGAAATCTGACTCATTGTAAGAATGTTCTTCCGACGCTTTTGATTTTCCTGCGATAAGAGCGTGACCTAGAAAAATAAAATAAACCAAGAAAGCTTAGAAATGTTTCAGAATGGATAAAAGTTCATCAACTTTGAATTAATAAGAAAAAAAGATGTAACTTACTTAATGAGGTCGGGCGACGAAGTGGTCTCTGATACTCCTGAAAATAAAAAGCATTCACATTAGAAAATTAAATTTTAGGAATCTGAAATTCGTTCAGAATAATAAAATTTTTTAATTAATACATACCTGAATATCAATATTATATGAAGGAACAGCAGCTCCAGAAGGCGGCTCAGGTTTCGGCTCTACTTTAACTGTATTTGCAGAATCACCAAATTCGCCATACTTTATTACAGTGACTGCCGTCTTGTCTTTTCGACGGTTTTGTTCTTCCGCGTCCGTACGTTCTGAAACTCTGGTTCGGTGTTCTTTGCTTACCTAAAAAAAAAAAAAAAAAAAAATTAGTTACACCACGATTTCATCAAATTTAAAACCTTTTATAATAGAATAATGTCAAATAATTAATGCCAAACTTACTCCAGTCATAGATTTGATACCAATCGTATCTTGAATTTGAATTAGGTCGATTTTCTCTGAGAGAACGCTCATAGAATCGCTCATTGCACTCACTTCATCATAATTATATTTCAAAGGAAGATGGACACCAGGTTTCATTTCGATATCCAAATTATCGCAGCAATAATCACAAATTGTAAATGCCCATCGCTTCACAATGGACATACTACAAAATTGGCTTGTTCCGTCCAAGTTTTTGTGGAACTAAAGCAGAAAATTGAATCACATATTTAAATTTTCTGAGAAACAATTTGAAATATAATATAGTCTGAGAAGTAGAAATGAAAACTCACGTCGCAGTCAAGTCCAGGAGTAAAAGAGAAAGAATCTTTGATGAGTTCATACTCTGCCATACTAGTATGAAAAATATCAATCTCACCATTTCTTGATGCAGCTGTGTTTCGCAAATGCTTAAAAAGAACCTCCAGGTCGTAAACTACAAAAGTGTCCTCAGAAACACCTAAAAAAAATTCGCAATTGGTTAATTGTTTTAAGATTCAGCATATTATATAACAATAAACATATAATATTTTATTAATTTGATAATTACCTAATTTTGTGGTGAATCGCTTTATGAGCGATTGTACGGCCGCATTGATTTGTCTCGATGCATAAAGAGGCGGATATTTGTTGTCTTTCATGCCTGGTTTTAAAAATTCTTTCAAATTTTCAGCCATGACCTCAAAGCGATCTTCACCACATTGTAGATTCCAAGGTAGTTGATGAGTTTCCTGACTGGTTTCCATAGCTTCTCTCGTGTAACCGCATTGTATTTCGGTTTTTAGAATCTGATGATAGATATTTGTCACCCCGTCACGCAATGAGAACTCGGAAACCGCAAACTCAGCAGGAATGTAATCAAATTCATTGTTTCCTAAGGCTTTTGTATAGAACCAGTTACAGTGAATGAAATTGAACTTCATTGTAGGGAGATCTGTTTAAATGTATCGCATTAAATAGATTAAATGATTCTGAATTGTTTATCGTAAAAATGGTTAAAATTGCATTTATTTTTTTATTTAAAACTTAATTTATTTAACTTACTTCCGTATTCCATTCCCAAAGCGACTGTAGATTCAATTTCATCATTCATATTTTGTGTAAATTCTAACTTCCTCCTTCGCTCCCTTTCAACGGCGTCCATACACTCCCCAGTTCCCGTTTTTTTACCAGCTTGTTTCGTTTGTTTCGCGCGTCTATTATATTCTGCTTTTTTCTCAGGAGGCATCGTCTGAAAACATTGGTTTACTTTTTTTTTTTTTAATTTTCATATTCTGTCCGCTAGTATTGTTATTCATATTCTATTATGCAAAAACTACCCAGTGGGCAAAAAGACATTGACATCCTGAGGACGTCCTAGGTCCTACAGACATCCTTATAGGACGTCCATGTCAGTCCAATTGATGTTCAAAAGACGTCTCATGTCTTAAAGACGTCCTTTGCGCGTGAGAGGTCTTTAGGACATCAATTGGACTGACATGGACGTCCTAAGGATGTCTTTAAGACGTCCTCAGGACGTCAATGTCTCTTTGCCCACTGGGTAATTATTATGGGACACAAGACACAATGAGTAAACACTAAAATAAATTAGTAAAGACTGAAACCCCAAGCAAGTTGTATAATTTTGTATCAAAACTCAAACCCTCAACTTATTTGCTTTTCTTCTTTGTTCAGTTTACTTTTCGCGATATTGTTAAAACAATACAAATGCTATTTATAGATGCATACGAGATTAAAAATTCTTCTGGAATATATAACAGGTATTATTGTAAAACAAACAAAGTTAGTGAGTGAAATATTGAATATTTCAAAAGTACATACTTCGTAAAACTAACAGGTGGTTTGTTTTGAATTTCAAGTTTACATCAAAAGGTCAATTCTTTTCAGAAGTTTTAATCCATCCCTTGGTTACATTGTGATACAGTCGCCTCTATTTACCTTG
Organism: Synergus magnus; assembly: GCA_032275165.1. Classification (NCBI taxonomy): domain Eukaryota; kingdom Metazoa; phylum Arthropoda; class Insecta; order Hymenoptera; family Cynipidae; genus Synergus; species Synergus magnus. Next base: position 7,600,162 of record JAUESH010000044.1, read on the forward strand.
TCGCAGTCGGGACCGTAGGGGAGTAATTTTCCTGGAAACGATGTTCCTCCACTCTCGAGCCTGACGCGTACATCAGAGAGAAACAATTCTCGGACTCTCTCGGACGCCGATCCGTTGCGCTCGTGATGGGGGAAGAGCTCGCTCGAGAATTAGGGCTAGGGGAAGCGGCAAGGTAAAATAGAGGCGACTGTATTTAGAAATTATGGAATGTTTCATTTCACATTAATTTAGAAGAAACTTGTAGGTAATTTAAAGAAACGATCTTGAACTATTACAAGTTTCCCTTTTTTCCAGGCTCAAAATTGAAAGGACTGCAATTGAAACGTTATTTTGTCTTTTGTACATTGTGTCTGATAGATGTTGGCGACAAATTATAAAATGAAAAACATCTTACCTGCCATTCATTGTTGCATTTAGGATCAGCTTGCACTTCCTGCAGGCCGCTGAATTTACGTCCTTGGCGTTCTTCTCTTTTTCTAAATTCCAGCATGAATAAAAGAAACCCGTTAGGTTTATTCGATTTTGGTGCCATCGTGTCCTTTGTTTCTCAAATTATTACTTTATAACCTCGATTTTACGATCTTGTGAACTTCCGACTGGTTCTGCTGCTCGACTTTATTACCGAAAGGGAATTTCAATCAACTATGGGAGTCCGGGTTCATAAAACGAAATTAACAATTAAAGATCGCAGAATCTCATCAATTATTGAGATTTTAGTGGAAGAAAAAGAAGAAAGCAACAAATAAAAATGAAATCCAGATTGTTGCCGTTGCCGCTCACAGACAATATCGACACATTAATACTTCACTGTACGGCTACAGTGTCTACCGGGAATCTGAAAGTATAATGAAATTTGAGATTGATAACAGCCACATCCGGTCGTACTTGTTGGTACTTGTTTGTGTCAACAAAGAATGGGGTGGTCGACTAGTAGGTATCTTTTTTGGCGCTGCGAATTGCGGCGAAACACGGAAACTCTTGGGTGTTTCTGCTCTTCAATTGCATTAAAAACACATAAAACGTTTATAATTCATTACAATTATGGTGCATTTATACCTCTGCCTGCCCGACCGGTGCAGGCGGACAATTGTCCGAGGCTATTTATACGACC
>JAUESH010000044.1:7601372-7615512 GCA_032275165.1 Synergus magnus
AAATCGGTCGTATAAATAGCCTCGGACAATTGTCCGCCTGCACCGGTCGGGCAGGCAGAGGTATAAATGCACCATTAATGTACGTTTATGAATTCGGCTACTTGGGAGCTCTATATTTTTGGTAGTGTTCTAAAGTTCTCGGAAAAAAAAAGACAAAATATAAATTGCTTTTTTTACCTTGAACAGAGCCTTTGAAGTTCCCTTTTTATAAAGAACTAAAACTACACACTTCTTTACTTGATAATTTTCATTTCCAACTTATCTTTGGTGCTTTCATACCTCTGCTTGCAAACGGAAATCACATAGCGACCTCACACGGACCAATACAGACACTAATATTTAGCGGGTGATTCAAACATTTTGTTCTAAAAACTTTGACAAAGGTAATATCGAAGAAATCTCAATTTGAAAACCTCAAAATTTAACATTTCGAAGCAATACTTTGTGTTTAATTTTAATATTGAAAACAGTATTTAAATAAAAATATATCAGTGCCAAATGGAAGTAAAATTCAATAAATGATTACATAAATTTGATTTAATTAAGTTATATTACGAATTCTTATCAAAAACAGCATTTTGTGATACAGTGCAAACGCCATTTTTACAGTGCACACCAACATTTAAAATTAATTTCTAGAAAGAGAAATAAATATTAGCACATATAAATAATGAAATTCGACTCTTCGAACATCCAGGAACATTATATATTAATATTAATTTTTCTTCAATTAGATCGCAACCACGTCCAGATAATCCAGAGAAAGAAACTGTCAAAACTTCAATTCAGTTTAAACTAAAGGGCGGGAAATACGTACATGATAACTTTATGATAACGAAAAGCACGAAAAGTTATATATGATACTATTTTGTTTATTCATTTAACTTACGCATTATTCTTTAAATTATAAAATCAACGCTCGAAAACAAGTTCATTATATAACACAATAAGATCAGGTTTATAACGTAACCTATCTCTCTTCTTTGCAATTTATTATTTAAACTACTACATTTTTCTGTCTTGATAAAAATTTTGAATTGCCACTTAAAAGAAACAATCCTTGTGTCAATGATTTTTATCAAAAGACGGAAATTTATTATATTACACAATACGTTCATTCAATCTCTATGTGTATAGAAAAAGACTCTGGTAAACATGCTGGTATAAACGCCCTTATAATAATAAGAAAATGATGTTAAATGCAACGAAACTAAAGCATTGCAGTGAACAAATGAATGAAAGAATTCATGAATGAATAAATTAATGGACCGTGAAAAAGTGACAAGTGATCATAGGTAGTAGGTATTCGGTTTTATCGTGAAAATAAAATACCATTAACATGATTGACGACTTTCTGTATTCGACTTCTTAAGAAAAGTTTCATTCTCGCCATTTAATGCGAAAGCTAATTACAAGTTTCAATTAATTATTTTACAATGATTCCCTACACTCACAAAACTTGCCATTCCAAGTATTATTATTAATATTATTCTATCGGTAAAAGTTTTACAAACATTTCCCTTCAAAAAGATGACGAACAGGAGAAAAATATTTTATACAATTCAACAACCATTGTATTGCATTAATACGAGTACAAATTTCGGACTCGCTAAAATTCTGACACCTTTTTAAAGGGGAATTCTTCTCCGAACAGGATTCTTTCCCAACGAAGACTTCCTACAACGAACCATTCTTACAACGCATCGTTTTCGTTATTCTTCTAGACACATGCAATTAAAATCATCGTTCAGAAATTAAGTTCTACTTAATCAGCGATAAATTAAACTTTGGATATTCCGTTCACGACAAGCGCCATTTGATTCCTTTTTCAGCAAGTTCGTTCCCTGGCGAAATAAATATCAATATTTCTAATAGAGTAATGCTGAACAAAAATTCGCTACTTCGACGATTACCAATAATATCGACAATTTGGTATGAAGCAAATCACTGACTTTCGGAAATAAGTAGAGAAAAATAGTTTCAGACAAAATGATGCACTACTTCAACATCGACAATACCAAAATATCAAGTAAGTTCCCAAAATTTCGATATTGCTCCTAAAATATCCAACATCACATTCTCATGGATTTTTGTGCTAAGGTTAAACATTTTTCTCTAAACTAGCTGAAATTCCTACACGATTTTTGTCCGTTGTTACATCTTTCATGAACAACAGTGAACACTTGAGTAGAAATCTTTCATAAATAGAAAAGACGCTTCTTACAAAATCGCGTAACATTAATTCGCAACGAACACACAGAGGTTTGGTAGTATCTTGTACCGATCTTCGTTCAGTCCCCCGCACGTACGCGACATTCAATATTCAATCAATCAAAATCTTGGAGGCGATGCGAATTGTAATTAGCCCACCCCTAAAACAAATTTCTCAAATTTGTTCTTCTATTTACAATAAAACGAAGATCCAAAAGGTCAGAATTGAATAGAGTCCTAAAATGTTCCTTGAAAGCTTCAAATATTCCCATTTTAAAACTCTAGACTTGAAAGCGTTTGAATTTGAAAGCGTTTAAGTTGTCAACGTTTAAACCTAAAAATGTTAAAACACGAATTTTAATTTAAACGCCTTGAAATTGTCCAGTGTAATACAAAAGCGCTTTTAAAAGCTTTATCGAACTTTGCAACGCTTAAATTTATATATGGACTTTTTGGATCTACATATTTGTCAATTCGCATCTCCACTAATTCTGTCTTTTACAATCGACACTGAGATTAATATTACAGCGTTACTATACTTTACATTCACAAATTGATTTGGGAGCCGTGGTGTTCTCTCGGGGAAGAAAGAAAAGAAAATTACTAAAAGTACACCTAAACTAATACTTGTTAGCGGTTAGACTTGAACACATGGATTTAATCTCCAAACTAATTTAATTTGAAAATTAATTTCAACTTACAATTTTAACTTCCAAATTTAATTTTTTTGTTCATTCAATCAGTATCGACTGAACCGCTAAGCTAAACCTAAGCCCTAATTTTAATCAGTACGACTTATGGGTCTACCTCTCATTTACAACAAAAATATGCAGCTTTGTGTTATGGTCTTCATCTATTAGTGCTTTCAATGATTCTACATAGTGCTGTGAATGAATGTGAGTGTTTGTTTTCATATAAAATTCAAGAAATTTGAACTATATGGTGCACGTCAAGATACAGTTCCGTCTTAATCGGTATAAAGCCATGCTTAAATCGAAGAACACTATCAGTAATATTATACAAGTATACACGAGGGTAGATTTAAGCACGGCGTTAATCAAACCTTAACTCAAACAAAAAAAAAACCTCCTACTCGAATAAGGTTCGAAAATTGTATACTTTCATAATTTATTCTGCTAAATTTTACTTAAAAAATTATTCAATATTAATTGTGGATATTGAGTCATTGTTATTGGAATTTATCATCTCATTTCTAGATTACGAAGATTCATTTTACGAAGTGTAAAAATCCTGAAGATTTTTTAATATCAATTTTGCATTTTATCGCAGGAAAATTAACATTTTATGTACAATTCCACTACTTCTAGTACGAATTACTTTATTGTCAACGGTAATTAATGTATTAATATATCTAAGGCGTATAAAATAATATATACACAAAGAAGTTAAAATTGAAAATTATTTCTTTTTATTTTATGTAACTTTTGTTTTCTAAAAAAAAAAAGAGAGTTGATAACAGATAATTTCTTTAAATAAGTTAAAATCTCATATTCAAGAATCAGGAGTGTCTTAAAAATTAATAATTAGAAAAAATTGCCATGCATTCATTAATCCAAAAAATGATTTCCTCAAATTAAAATTAACTCAAACAGAAGATACAAAATAGAAACAAACAAAAGTAAGTTACTCTAAAAACTAAAAAAACTGTTAAGTACCTGCCTCAAAAAATATTAAATTCAACATCAACAAGTGTAAGTTTTCAATAAATATTAAACTTAATATACAATAGTAAATATAAAAATCCAACCACGATGTGATTTATATGCATTTTAAAGTTAACTTTAAATTATTTTAAAGTGTTAGAAAAACAAGGAGCGATATTCAGAAATAAGACGACCAGAAAGTTTTTAGTTTTCGAAGGAAATTCATCCTTCACGTCAAATTATTGTAACTTTCGAACCCTATTCTTAAGTTTTACTAAATCCAGTGTTCCCAGAACACTTTACTGTTCCTGTGGCCGGTTTATCGGTTAAGGTTGTTCATCAGTGGGAGGCCACTGACCCGATTGATTCCAGTCCCAGTCTTTGCCCTTAGGGCGAAATTTGCTGGTACTTCCAGCGTTATTCCAGTCCCGGTGAAAAAACTTCTTCTTGAAGTGATGTCGTTCGGGATCTGGTTGTCGCTGATATTTTAGGGGAACTGAGGGTCCATTCATACTGCCTCCGTTGACGGAATTAGGTCGGTGAGGACTGTGAGGTGAAGGAGTTCGAGGAGGTCCGAGAGCTTCATCTGGCGAAGGTACCACAGGTGGTGGTCCTAAAACAGCACTATCGGAACCTAATCCACTATCTGGACTAGTATTTACCCCTTCGGTGGATCTCCTCCTTTTGTCTAATTCGGTCGACGCAAAGGCAACCAGACGATCGAACCCTGAGCTGATTCGGTCCTGCCAATCTGCTTCCCCGTCTGTAAAATTAGTGTTATTAAAAATTCTATTACACCTTCTAGGCGACGATTTCAAGGACCATTACGAAAATTTCGGTCCATTTGAAACTGCATTATGGTTGATTACGAAATCCCTTTTTTGGATTTCTTAAAAGACTAAAGCTGAAATCAAATTTTCTTTATAAACTGATTCAAACTAGGGAAATTTTTCGAAAAAGGTAAGCTTTTATACATTTTTTTTTAACGAAGTGTCTAGGAAGAATAGATGAAAAAAGGATTTTGCTGTTAACCCTAAAGACATTTGCTCCTAATTTTAATGAGCTAAATATCTTCTAATTTCGATTCGTTTTCAGAATCAACGAAAGACTTTTCAAATTTTATGTTTATCCCAAAGGAATAGAAGAGTTTTGGTTCATTTCTGAAGAAACCAAACGAATGCAAATTAATTTTTGTTCCATTTTCGCTTCGATCCATGGAACATACTCCATCATATTTTCATAAAAATAAGCCATTGTTCTCTTATTATCCGCTCCTGATCTAGAAGGAATTATTATTATTGTAATTATTATTGTGCAAAAATGATAAACTGTCTGTCTTTATCTAATTTGAGTATTGGAGTATAAATATATTTACATTTAAGTTTCGAGACGCACAGAGAAAGATTGAAATCATTAAAGTTCTTTAAAGAGATACATTTTTCTTCTCATTCCCGTGGTTAGAGATTTTCAAAATTCATAACGAGATAGAATTAATATATTATGTTCCAAAAAATATTGTAAATTTTGAAGATTCCCAGGACTCCCACTTAATTTTATTTATGATAATATACCTTAACTTAGGAATAAAGTATTTATTTATTAGCATTTATTTACAACGGCATTATTTTTATTTTGTAAAAAAAAAAAATAAAACTAAAAATAAATATTAGGAAAAATATTTGTTAAACATGTACAGAGTTATCTAAAAAAAAAAAAAAAAAAGAAACACACAAAGAAGACCCTTAAAATTACAATTTTCCTTCCAAAAACCATGTTTTTAAGCTATTTGAAAATTTAATTACTAAAAACTAATGCAGAAAATGGTCTAATATAATTAGACCATTTTTACAGAAATATCTTACCACCATGCACAAACATGCACCACTATCAAACCACCAACATATGTAAAATATAAAAGAATCACCTTTCTATTTACCTACGGAATTAAAAGTTTTGTGGCTAATTTATTATCAAATTTTTAACTTTAAAAAATATTAATTTTCGATTGTTTTGTTTTTGAAAAAGTGGATTGAGTCTGGCTTATTTTCATGGAAATATCGAAAAATCTGTGAGGCGTTTTTGTATGAAAGATTGAGTGTATAAATTTTGATGTTGTGTAAATTAAAAAAAAAAGAAAATAGAAAAACTGTATAAAGGTGAATTAAACGACTGATTTTGACGGAAAAAATTTCGATCAACCTCTGCGGGACAACTCACCGAAAAACCACGAAACAACCCAAAGGCAGCCAAATTTTCTGATTTCTCCCTCTGTTCTGTGCGTCTCAATCTCTAACAAAAATAGCTTCGGTGGTTGTGAGGGAGATCGAGTGTGTGACAGAGAGCTAACCAACAAACAGCTACAGTGCATCTAATAAATACATTAACAGTAACAAAATAAATATAAATAAAGATGAAGTTCTATTTCCGTAAGCTAAGATAAAACCATAGGTAATCTTGCAATAATGTAACATCAATGGAAGTATGCATAGCAGAAAAAGAATAAAAGAATCTAGAGAAATAGAAACAGAAGGTTTCAATTTTTAAGCCTTCAAATTCACTTTCGAGTATTAATTTTCACTCTTTTAGTAATGACAAACTCAATTCCCAACTATAAAAAAAATTCTGCAACATAATTAACAACAAATTAAAATAAGAGTTCGTAAAATAATAGAAAAAAAAATGTATAGTACTAAAATTTAAGAGTAAGAAAATGACAGTGTGATGATTATAAATAAATAAAAGAAAGTGGTGAGATGCATGTTTCTAAGAAATTACTAAAGGGGCAATTGACTTGCGTGCCTACAAACACATGCAGACACACGTTTATATAATTTTAGAGTAGAAAGTGTAGATAGTTTACGAAAGATAAAGAATAAAATAACTAAAAAGGAAAACTCACCATCGTCACCAGTCCCATTTCGTTGTCTTTGGCTCATGTGGGGTTCATCAACTAAAGGCGTTGAAGTGTTCGAATGAGGTTCCACAAGAGGACTCAATGGTGCACCACTGGTGCTGACTGACGAAACAGCGGTTTCAGTTTTCACGGTTGTCGTCGGTTGGGAATGGGAAGTCGTTGGGACGTTGTTACTTGAGTTATTATTACTGCTATTATTAGAGTAACCAGGATATGGATGGTACCTAGAATGCACAAAAAATCCCAATTCAATAAGTTTGTCAATTTATAATTTAAAAAAAAAATAAAGATTTAAAAAAATACTTAGACACACTACAAAAATATAGAGTGCAATATTTGCATTAATGAAACTCTCATGAAAATAACGAACCTTCTGTTGTTATTTGCAGAATTCTGATCATTCTTTATATTGCTATTTTGATTGTTGATTATCCTCGCATGTAAAGAAGCAGCAAGACCTTCTACGGGCAATCCATCTCCATTTGAAGACGATTGGTTCGAGTGCATTGAAGAACTAAGATGTGATTGCGTGTGGGGTGGAGTGGGATTATCAGAAAAGTACGACTCGTGATAAGGCTTTATATCAGCCCGTGGAAGTTGGACCGGTGTATACCTGCAAAAAAAGGGGAAAATGCCAATTAAAAAGAGAAAAAAGCATAGATTTAGAACGAATTAATGGATTGAACAGAAAATCTACGTTCATCAGAATACTGGCTTCCACTAGTTAAAAAGATGTTTACTACCTACCTTTGTGGTTGAGCAGTAGGAGTGAACAACACGGAAGACCGAGACGTTGGTGTGGGTGTGGAAGTCGAACCCGATGTCGACGTAGGCGCATAACTAGCTACATGTGCCAAAGTTGCCAATCCGGTATCACCTTCTGCGCTCGCAGGTCTGCTAATCGGAGAATAAACAGCTTCCGGTCTCACCATCACGCTCATATCAACAGCTGCGTTGATTATAGTCTGGTTGGAAATCTCCAATGTCCTTACGATTTCTCCGCTAACCAGATCGCCGATTGTTCTCGTTCCCAACAAATCATTACCTCCAGGAACTATTCGACTGTCATGATTTGGCTGTCTAGAATCAACTGATGATCTCTCCGAAGATGGCATATGAGTCAAGCGCTCCTGTGAAAGATGACGACGAAGAGCCAACTTAGCAGGTGAAACCTGAAAAGCCATATCGACAAACTTCAAATACATTATACATTGTTAATTATCATTATCTGAAAAAATTATAAACATTTTTGAGAAAACAGGTTCTAAAATGAATAAAATTTCGGGCTGCACAACTAAAGACAAATTTTTCACAAAATTCGTGAAAAAAGTAACTTTCAGCACATCAAATTCCAAAAAGGAGCAAGAATATTCCATCCTCTTTAAAAGACTTTCAAAAACAATTATCAGCTTTAAAGATTACTTACCTGGGTGTAATCCGGTGCAGAAACATTTGGAGTTAAAGCCAATCGCTTCCTCTCTGGTTCACCTTGTTGTTGTTGCTGCTGTTGTTGTTGTTGCTGCAGTTGAATCTGCTGCTGTTGTTTATTTCGATTTTGCTGGTCCTCGTTCAAAAATATCGTGATGATGCTCTTGAGTCTGTCTTCGAAGTTAGGGACTCTTGGTGATTCCTGGATTCTACTCGTCGACTCTTTACTATTCGTCTGCGTCGGTGCCGACGCAGAAGGAGAGGAAAAGCTAAGAGTGGCTTGAGGCAACCTAGCTCTCGAATTACTATTGTTAATATTGTTAACCGTATTCGCACTTGGCTTGCTCAGTATTCTTCCAGCTTCGATCTGTCTTCCAGTTTCTAGAATCTTTTGTGCAAGGATCTCAGGATTATTCTCCTGGATTTTTCCGATATCGGGAACATCAGGCCAGTCTTGGGATCTTGAGCGACTGTCTCTACTTTTCCGGGAAGGAGGATTTTTCCCATTTTGCTGTTGATTGTGCTGATTTTGCAAGTGCTTGGCATTCGCAGCATCTCTTTGTTGTTGAGCCATCGATGCGGATTGTTTCTCTGAATTCGTTCTCTCCAAGACGTTCAACTCTTGCTCCAATTTTGAAACTTGAGTGTGAAGCCTCTTCCTCTGAGACATGGTAGTGCAAATTTCTTTAAGAATATAGTCTTGAGTAAGAGGTTGAGGGGGAGTGGGAAGGTTGGAAGTGTTGGTCCCGTTGTTAAACTTCTCTTGTAGCTCTTGATAACGTTGAGCAGTGACTTTCGCCTGTTCTGTTTCAATATTCGAAACTTGGGCCTGAAGTTTGCTGGCTTTGTTTTGCAGTTGCTTGTGTCTGAGTACGATTTCCTTGGCCTTAGCGAGAAGGTCTCCAGGCGAGGTAGCGTTGATTCCTAACTCGGTCATCCTGGCTTTTAATAGAGCAACACTGTCATCAATTAAAACCTTTATTTGCTTTTCTAGCTGAGCTGCTCTTGATTGAAGCTTTGAGTTTCGTTCCCTTTCCTTCACGATGTCTGCGTTCACTGAAGTTCTATAGGTAGGTGTTCTCATAGAGTCAAGCATCGCCATGAATTGGTCCCTGAGAATTAAAAATTTGAGATATTACATGAGTTTTTCATTGATTAAAATGTTGATTCAATATTTTTTCTTCAATGAAAATTGATTAATGACGCACCTGTACAAGTCAAGGAGAATCTGCAAGGCATAAGGAGTTGCAGACGGAGCGGCAGGAATACTGAGTTCCTCGTGCACGGCATTAGCGTTGGATTGAAGAGAAATTGAAATAGAAGAAAGCTGTTGATCAACGCAACCTGGAGCTGGAGGTGGCTTTTTCCCCATGGCCTGTGGAGAAGTACTAAGAAGAGTTTGGCTGTGAAGAAGATCAAGTCCGGAGATATTGATCATCTTTTTCGGCTTAGTTTTCTTCACTCCACGTGCTCCTTTCTGTCTCCCTCGCGTAGTTGGCCTAGCGATTCCATTTGTCGCTTTGCGATTCAATTTCCTACGCAATTTGTTCGGTTGGCGGCGCGCTTTTAAGGATCCATCATCCCCATCAGAGTCGCTATTGCTGCCTAGATGTTCTGAATTGTTGGGACTATTATCCAACTGTCTTGATAGATCCCTCTTAGCTCTATCACCTCTTTCACTTCTATTAGAAGTCCTACTACTATGGCTGGCAGTGTTACTTATCACAGAATCATTATTTTCGATATCCGGCGCTCCTTGCTTGTTATTTTTCAAGCGGTGAAAATAGCGCTCGAGCTTCGTTCGGTCGATCACGTGCAAATAATAAGACACAGGTTTGCCCGTCCAAGAAACTGACCCTTTCAGCGGAGACATCTCAGATACATGCATTATAGTTCCTATGTCTGTAAAAAAGTACAATTTTTTAAAATCAATAGTGTCGTTTAAAAAGAAGCATTTTGAAAGCAAGAAGCAAATCAAATTCAAATCTAATGAAACAGTAAGAAATATTACCGCTGAGATTTCTGTCGGTTATCCTGAAGTTCAAGGGACAGAAGGACTTGGACGAAACGATGCGTGCACCATCACGCAAATCGGCAAATCTTTCTTTCAATTGATGATCTACATTTGGACCGAATGCAAAATTATTTACAAATACGATTGTGGCTCCCGTAATACTCTCTCGATGTTCATCCGCTAAAAAATCACCCTTCACCAAACGATATTCTCCACATCGCTTGCCGTACCAGTTGAGCCATTTTCGAAAATTAACTTCCATGCCCTGTAAAATAAAATTCATAAGTCTTCGCCAAAGCCATGAAAAAACTGAGCTGTAAATAATCGATGTATATTTTTAGATACAAAGTAATGTCCTTAAAAATTGTTGAAGTACCTGCGCGTATTTTGAAGGCACATCAGCCCTCTCAACACCAATGCAAATTTTACAAAAAGTAGCCGCAGCCATTTGGAGAACGACTTGTCCGACTCCGGAACCAAGATCGACGAAAACATCGTCTTCGGTGACGTCGATTTGATCGATCATCTGACAAACCAACTCATAACTCGTTTCTCCATAGACTTCGGGGGAAAATGGCTCGTAATTATTTAATTTATCTGGTTCGATTACAGCTTGATTGTACGTTTGTTGAAGTATGTGACGAAGTAAGCCCCTACTGGGCCTTTTATTTAACCGCTGAAATGGTAAACTTGTACCTTTTTCCTGTTTGTAATAAAGCGAAAATTGCTGTTAGAATTTCATCAGTTGTAATGCATACAAGCCTCACAATCCCAAACTTTTTAATTTAGCGCTTAACATATTTGAGGAAAATTTTTAAAAGTGGATTGGTAGAAGTCAAAAATAAAAATGAGAGAATCCGAAAGCAGATGTGAGGCCTGTTAAGTTTATTTATGAAGGAAAGAGTTCTTACCAATTGAACTAAACTGTCAATAGCCCTATTAAATCTATCACACAAGCCCTTCATACTTTCGTAATCACGGGTGTCATAGTTGCAAAGAATATTATTTTCTAACGGCAGTTTTAAGTCAGGTAAGTCTTCGCAAACCCATCGCATCGTCTCTACTACGTCCAAGGCTCCATCGTGACGATCCTGATAACATAAAATTAAAGTCTCCTATTAAATGTTAGTTGTACTATTAAAAAAAAAACATCTAAAATTTGAAATTGTTTTTTAGACCCGAATTTCAAAGTATTCAAACTTATTTAAATAATTTTTTTCATGAATCCTTGTACATACTTAAAATCTATTATATGAAATTTAATGCGAATAGTAAATACGATTTTAATCTGCAACCTTGTTTAACAATAAGTCAGAAAGCCAGATTTAGCTAATTGAATTATGGAACTTGGGTTGAAGAGTTCAGAAGCGATTCTTGCAGGTGGAACTACCATTTTTTATTGACCCCTAACCAAGAAACTGGGCAGTGAAAGTTTTATTAGGGTGCTGAAATCTGAATAGTGAATACTATTCTTCAGTTCAGGGGATTTAAAATGAAATCCTCCTAACAATTTGAAACTATGGTTGCCAGTCTAGCCATACTTTTTTTCAACTAGTCGTAACATATTTGTCACATAATCTTATATTTACTTGCAGTAACAGGTAACTTTCGTAAATTTATTTTCTAAACGGTCTGCAGTCAAGGTTATAACATCTATTTTTTCTTTTTCTCCCAAGGTTCAAGAGTCTAAGATAAGGCTATAAATCATGAAGAATGACCTGAGAAGAAAATACGTACCTCTTGGTGATCAAATCTTTCAAACGAAAGACATTTTTTTTTCTGACAAACTCGGCGCTAAATTTCAGGATAAAAAAAAATATAAAATAAATTAGTGATGATAAAAATTAGATACCAATATACTACAAATAGATAACTAATTACTTAGTGCCTCTGAATTGTTATAGTATTTTTAAAGAGCTCAGTGCAGAAAGTCCCAATGTTTTTTCTTTAAGTATTTTCATTTTGTTCCCTTATCCTCATACTATTTAAAACAGGAAGATACATAACATTATCATCAAAATTCAAAAAGAAACTACATGAATTTCTAGCATTATAAAAATTGTTTTTATAAGTAGGTCACGACGTCACTGATATCACACCAATCGTTCCTAAACAAATTGCAAAAAAAAACTATTATGAACTCACAAAATGAAGACTATCAATAAAATAAAACAATTTTCTCAACCTTCACTCCTGCCGAAAAAAAAATTAAACATCAATACAAAACAAGAGCGACTTGGAATAAAATAAGGGCAAACTTCTTATTTGCTCCATTTTACAGAAAATCGATTTCAAGAAACTGCATTAACCCCCAGGGTGTTTTTGTTGATCTAAAGTTCTGCACTGATAAACATTAAATGGCGCGATTTCTAAAGGAATCAGCTGTGTAATGGTAGATGGCATGCGCGAGGGCTCCGTGTCGTGGGTAACAGGGCATTAGTTTTTCATCCTCTCATGTAGCTCCAAAAGTGTCAAAACCTTCCCAACGATCAATCGTTTTCCCAAATAAACCTCCCCATTCCCATTTAAAAACTCCAAAAAGAAAAAAATTCTTGAAAACTCTTCCTTTTCGTATACCTGAATTCTACCCACATATTAAAGACGACAAACTTACGGATCCTGATCCCGAGGTGAGGGGCCACTGGTAGACGATGGGCTCCGCTCCGGCCGGGGAATGCAATCGCAGCTCCATGCCTTGAATTCCGAGGTCGAACCTGATCTTATACAGGTACACGGAAAAACTCGTGGCACGTGACGTAACCACCTAGAATCCCGTTGCTGGCGTTCGCGCGGTGCACTAGGATACCACCACCACGTAGACGACGCTCGCGAACCCCCCCCGCTCAACCCGAGCCACTTTCCCGCACATCAAACGCTGTGAAATGTCCTCGTGGACGCGATCCAACCTCACGAAAAACGCAGCACTTCACTTACACTGACGCTTTTCGGGCTGGGGAGGGATCGCCAAAACCCACCACCCAGCACAAGAGAAAAACAGAAAATTGCACAGAAAACTGCGGAACGAGTTGGATACTTGGGGGGGGATGACGACATCAAAACATGGCGTCATGCCTTCCTTCATGCCCCTTCACTGCGCATGTGTCGCGCGTACCGTTGAACCCAGGGCTGAGAAGCTAAACTTGCCTTAATGTTTTTTTAACATTTTTTTACGTGAGATACGTAAATTATGTAAAAAAATATGTAGGAACCAGCATATAAGAGTTTAATCGTAGCGGAATAATAATTAGGTTCACCGAATTTACTTGATTTCATGTAGTTAAAATCGCTTTTCAATCTTCCGATTGTTTAGAATTTAAAATTTCCGCTTCGTGCTCACGTGATACGCGGTAAATAACTGTAAATAGGACTTCAAGTACTTTACCTACTCAACTCTGAGTTGAACCTTAAGGCATGGATAGGCTTCCAAAAAAAGAACAAAAATAAACAAATGCGAAAACGTCACTTGTTTAAGAACGCGCGGCACGAGTCAATCACCCGCATAAAAAAAATTCAGCACGAGCTCTCTGGAGGATATTTGCCTTTTTCTTCTCGACCCCTTAAAGTACGATCCTGAGAGTTGACCTTCGGTATTTGACCTCTCTTGTTTTTAATTTGGTAATGCACTTCCTCGTGGTTCCCGAAATAGATACACTGTCGTCTATACTACCCCACCACCCCCTGACAATATGTAAACAATGCTCGTAAAGCCATTCATAACCACTCAAATGTAAACTTATCTCTTATCACATTAGCTACATTCCTCAATTATTGTAAAACACCATAATCTGTTAAAACAGTAAAAACCTAATTATTTTATAACATATTAAATTTTTTCATTTTTAGTCCCGTTTTTACTCGATTTTCAAGATTTTCAGAGCCATTTTTCGACAATTTAGAGTTAAGTTTGAG
>JAUESH010000044.1:7620076-7644977 GCA_032275165.1 Synergus magnus
GACAATGAGAACACAGACAAATAATAATAAATTGTGAACACAGGCAAAATAATAATAATAATAATAATAATAATAATTCGTGAATAGGTATAGACAAAAATAGAATAAATAAAATTGATAAAATGAATAAAGTAGAATGTGAAACTATAAATACTGTTTCATAAAATCTATCAGAACTTTTAAAAATATTTGCACTCAAATTTATAAAGAAGTAGTAATGTAATATTTTTATATTTAATATGGTAATTAAGTATACGTATTTCAGAAATGCAATTCATGTTCAAAATTAATTTTCACCGTCAAAATTATGCTGACATTTCAAAGAGCCTAATAATTTCAAACATTAGAAATTGACTAGCCTAGACACTTAGGGGCAATAAATC
Source organism: Synergus magnus (assembly GCA_032275165.1). Taxonomy (NCBI): domain Eukaryota; kingdom Metazoa; phylum Arthropoda; class Insecta; order Hymenoptera; family Cynipidae; genus Synergus; species Synergus magnus. The sequence continues at coordinate 7,620,460 of JAUESH010000044.1, forward strand.
AAAGGAAACAAATAATTCTGATTTGAAAAGATATTTTCCACCCTTTAAATTTTTGTTCTAATTTTTGAAATTGTTCCCAGTTTTAAAATTCAAACATATCACATTTTGACTATATTTTTTTCTTTTTCCCTTTTTTCATCCTAAACAATTTCGTTCAGATTTTGAGGATTGCTGTCAAGGAAAAAAAATATTCTACTTTAGATCACAATTTACATTAAAATTTAAAGCCAATCTCACTAATGGTTGAATCTAATTTCACTAAACACGAAAAATTTCATCAATAGTAGCTCTGATCAACTTTGAATATTATTCAACATTTACACACTTTTCCTGACTTATAATAGTTATAATCGACTTTGTCTCTGGTTAAATATTTCTCACAGCAATTTCACACAAAAAGTGCTTAATAAGGCAATTCATGTTTCAATTGCATTTAGAGAAGGCATGCGTTGCACACTGCTGATATAAAAAATAAACTAAAGCCATCGACAATGAGCAAATAATAAAGAAAATAAGTTAAAGGGAGACTGTGGACATTGACATGGTCAAAGAGGAGTCGGGAATTCGCCACAGCTTCACTTCCCCAGAGCTGTAACCAACATTCCATCCGTTAAACCTGGTTCGAATTTTTCTCCTGATTAAACTCTACATCTATATAATCTATTTAAACAAGAAGAAGGGGATCATAGTTCAACGTAGAAAATTTGAAATACTTGAAATTTTTGGATACAGCTTGCACGAAAGTTTGAAGGAATAAAGAGACACTCACTTGCTCGCGGTGAAAATATTTTGCTGATTCGTTATGACCGCATTGATTGCGGAACCGTGAGCTCGAACTTCCCCTAGAAGGGAACATTCTACTGATTGATCTTTTGGAACCGACCAGGCTCGAAGCAAACCTCCTCGACATCCTGAAACCATCACTGATCCACTGTTTACGAGACATAATCCCAAAATCCAATCCTTGTGGGCGTTGTTTAGAGACTGAACTAATTCCATTTTGCTCAAGTCCCAGCGTTTTATGCACATGTCCCTTGAACCTGTTTAAAAATGGTTGCTTAGTTTGGAATTTGGAAATAATCTTAGATTCTAAACCTTACTTATTATAAAATTATTAAACGATAAGATCTTACCAGAAAAAAGAGTGGATTCGAAATTATCCAAACACTGGACTCCATCATAATGTGGAGGAGCAAGGCTAACAGATTGGCCAGACATGTTGGGTTCCACGAGAGAAATTAAATGATCCTTGCTCCCGGCGATGACCCTGCCATCGTCAGCAATCGATAGACACATCACAGCCGCAGTGTGAGGAGTGCTAAGTCTCCCTGTGTAGGCCAATTTTCTCAAATCCCAAATTCTAACTTTATCACTGGACGCTGTATATAATTCTTGATCCTTGAGACCAAGCGCGAGATCATTTATTGTATTTTCACCTACAGGCACTTGAAGTATTCTAGAAGGTGTTGAGAGTGAAATGGGACCACTTTGGGTCTGACCGGAGGAAAATAGGGTCTTTATGCACGTATTGCCCGATCTTAGATCCCAAACTTTTACATAGGCTGCAGAGACACTAAATAAAAGATTGTGAATTGCTGAATATTTTACAGCAACGACGTTATTTGGATGTCCACCCAGAGTCATATTCTCTAGGCCTGTTCCTAAGTCCCAAACTTTAACTGTTCGATCTGCAAAAAATCAATTAAAATTTTTTTTTGTGATTTTTATCATATTTAATTATATTTAGATTAAACGGAGAAACTTATTATATACATTTTTCCGAAAATGCGTTACAGTTTAGGGACAAGCGTGTTATAGTCGGCTTAGAAGTGAAATTCACTAAATCAAAAATTTTAGTTTTACAATTTAGTTTAGAAAAAAATTAAAAATTAAAGAAAATAATATGTTCTTTAATTTTAGAAAATTCCAATTTGATATTTTAAACTAAAAATTACAGATTTTTTTCTAAACTAAATTTTAAAACTAACATTTTTGACTTAGTGAATTTTACTTGTAAGCCGACGATGTGATATATATTTTTTCTAAAATTTAGTATTTTCAATAGTAAAAGTTCTCAATATGACACGTTTGTATCTAGATTGCAACGCCGGTTGGAAAACATTTATATTATAGGTATCTCCGTGAGTTTATATTTCAATTTTGTTTTTCTAGCCTGAAATCTGAAGAACCTTAATGACTATGAAAATCACCTTTAGAGCCACTGAAGAGCAAATCATTGGTTGCGCAAATGGTAAGGACAGCTTTACTGTGTCCTTCAGCCACGTGGGTGCATTGCAAAACTGATCTGGGTGCAGTCTGAAACAAATAAAATGAAATAATACATTTCGAAAAAGACAAATGGATAAACGGAATTTATTAAGACTGATATTATAAAATGATTATAAATAATATTCACCTTTCCCTGGTATTGAGAAATGACTCCCTTCGTCGGTTGTGGATCGGATGGTGCAGGCTGCCTACTCGCTGTTAGTCTCGAAAAAACATTTTCTTCTCTACTATTGAAGCGACGATAGGTTGTCGGTGATCCAGGAGGCGATGAAATATCCAAGTGTGCTACCTGCTCCCTGGTTTGGGCCGTTTGTTATGTTAGCATGTTAGTTAGCCGGTTGTGAGGAGCTTTATTCCAGGCTATTTTCCCAAGCTAAGTGAAGATTATTGAGCATGCATTCGAAAATGTCGCTAGTGTCAGGATCACCAAATTTTTTTCAGGAAAGTAGTGCATTTGAGTCAGACTCGAAAAATGAGAAATGTGAATTAATTCAACAATTATGATTCAGCTTGTGCCAGTGAACGAGATTACTAGATTACTCTTGTCGAGACGCTTTTTCCAATCATTTTGAATAATTTCGATGATTAATTATGAAATTGAGTAAAGTATTAAATCAATTATTTAAGGAATTAATAAATTAATATATCCAGTATCTCAAAACAAAACCGAGTTAATTATTGTTAGTACTCTTGCCTCAATTCTAATAAAATATAACATAGTGTAATAGCAGAGTTACTTTAACTTTATTACTCTATTCGATTTGATACAAAGCTCTTTTGAATATTGTACAAGAGATGATTTACACAAGAATTTTTAAGGCTTCGGTGCCATTTTCGTACAAGTAGACACGTACGTAGATCGCTTCTTTTTTTACTAAAAAATACACGACTACAAAATTTTCATCTCCGCAATTGATTATTTCTACGAGAACTAATTTTCAGGATAAAAATATCTATTTACAAATTCTTCAATTGGCACTCGGAAGAGGAAAGTTACTAATATTACTTGTAATACTCATATTTTCTTAATCGTTACAAAATTAGTAAGTTAAATACTGTAATTGTAATAGATCTTGTAATAAATTAAGGAGTGTAATAAATTAAAAATGGCAATCTGAGTGTTAAACTTACAATTAGTAATCTACAATTTAAAAGTCAGCCTTTAGTACACTTTAATAAATATAACTGAGTAATATTTTCGTTATTGTGAATCTCTAGGAATCTCTACTTATTTAGATAATAAAAATATAGTCAGGCACTATTCGCGTTATTTGAGCCACCGAAAACTGTAGCAACGTCTTTTGGGATTCCAATGATTTTGGTGTTTCCTTGCTTTAATGTCAATGCACACGATAGTTTCTAAAATCTAAAGTACGATATGAGAATCCAAACTAGAATTTCAAAACTTAAATAGTAGAAATTCCAGAGTATTGTTTAGAAACAATTTTTAATTTTGGATTCCCTATCGATTAATAAAAATGCGTGCATTGAGTTTTGACTAGTCACTCGAGGAGGATAGACAGTCTAAAGTGCATGATATAGGACATCAAGACATAGATATGCAAGGAAAATAAAGGCAAAGACGTGCTGGATCATTTCCACTCACATGGAGCCTCCGCCCGGATGTAATGGTCGCCTCAAAGGCCTCGGAGACGTGCTATCGCGTCGATTCAAAGTTGGAGAACCTCCAGTCAACGCGGTTCCATACTGATTTCTCGTAAGAATCAACCCTCTAAAGAATACGTTCCACAGATGATTTCATATGTTCAAAACAATGAGTGAAAAGTAAACTCAAACACTTGCTTCAGAATTGATTGAATAAAATAGAAATGATTGGAAAGAATGAAAATGAGTATAAGTTTTTTTTTAAGTTTCAGAGAGACTTTTCCGGGGTTTAATTTGGAAAGATATAAAATAGCAGATGGGCAGACAGCATCTATAGATTCCTTTTACTGACATCTAGAAGTTTAAATTGTTCTGTTCCAAGCTTAAGGGGGAAATTTAGCATTGACACGAATCAGCCTGCCAATCTACTGAGAGAAAAAACGTTAGAATAGAAATTTATAAATAAAACAACGTGCATTATTTTATTTATAAAATCTCTTTTACGTACTTGAGACTTCCTGGAGCACTGGGAACTCTCGTCAAAGGATGATTGTGGTTTTGATTTTGATCCTCTGATTTTTGACTATCGGTACTGGCATTCATTCCATACAAAAGTTCCTGAGCTTGTGTCGTCCTTCGACGTACTTTATTGTTTTTCTGCTTTTCCTCTCCAGTTATTAGTTGATTGCAATTTTCCCTAAAGAGAATAAAAGCAGGTTTTAATCAAATTCAAATTCAAATTATTTATCAAATAGAATGGTTTGCTCAGATCTTTGAAAAAAAATTAGTAATCAGAGATGTCTATAATAAAGAATTAAAATATAAATATTTAAATAAACAATTCTTACGTGTCCGGCGAAGAACTTCGAGAGCTTGCAGGGCTGTAAGCTGGTGCATTGTGAATATTTGTTAGCGAAAGAAGATCCCTATCCCTAAGAACGTGTTCCAGCAATTGATGCTGTACATCGCTTTCTTGAGCCACTTGATTAAGTCTCGATTCCATATCTCGAACTTCGAGTTGCTTTTGAGCCGCCACATAACTTTGCTCCACCGTAAAAGCAAGCATTTTTTCAAGTAAGTATTGAGCCTCGTCTACTGATCTAATCGTTCCAATTATAGCTTCGACTCCGTTATCGCCTTCACCATCTCCATCTCCGACTTCAACCATGTCCCTCTGACATTCAGCTATGCTATCCTGCAAAACAAATAACATTTCAGTTAATTATATAAAAAAAATGTTAACCAGTGTAATTAATAAAAAGGTAAATACAATTAAGTTAGTTTTTTCTAAATGGTAAATTAACCTATTTTCATCTGCTTCGTAAATTATTTACCAAAACTATAATTAATTAAATCATAATAAAAATTTAAGAGTTAAAAATTAAAATTATAATTAAAATTCAAAAGTTAAAAATTCGAATTCAAAATTTAAAAATTCAAATTCTCGAATCAATCGAGACTTATTCCCGCGCAAAATATCGAAATGGCGCGGCGCATGCGCTTTAATTTTCTTTAAATTACAAAATTAATTTTCAAAATTTCGTTAATTCTATAAGATAATATTGAATTTTGATAAAGTATTCAGTAATTTTAAGTATTTTTCTTTCTAAAATTACAAGTTTCAGGACAAAAAGTGAATAGAAATTTAAATAATTGCAAGTTGAAAATTTACGTTCAAATTTCAAGTTGACGGTTAGTGTGCGAAATAGAACTTAGTCGATCAGTCGATGGCCATCTTCCTTGAGATCAAAATCGTCGCGTCGAGCTCCATGATTTCAGACCGAAGATGGACATTTTAGTCAGTTTTAATTCAAAGTTTAATTAGATTCGAGTACAGAAATTAGTGGCGATCAAAATTTTACAAAAAGTTTGAAAATTAATGTGAATTTATAGTGTTTTTTCGACATTCGCGTTTCGGGGTTAGATCTTTTTTCACTATGGCGGTTGCTCGGAAATTTCACAATTTGCGTTGTAAACTTTTTACTAAAATCGCGACGAATTTCGTGTTACAAGCGACAAATCCGAAAATAATGACTTTTAATGATATTTTGTCGCTGTTGATATTTTTGACTGCACGTAATAATCATCAAGGTGCTTGTCCTTGGGCATTGATGATACTTTTTTTTTTTGCGCGGGAAACAGATTTAGTGCATTTGAGCGAATTGGAATAGAGAAAACCTACTCCACTAAGTTTGGAAGACATTTTGTGGATATCACTAGCGATTTTTGTCTGTGCAAAGTTCGTAAGTATTAATTTTTTTATAAAATTAAGAAAAAATTTTCCGGTCCACTTTGAGATATATTTTATAAATCAAGAAAAATAACTTGAATTAAATCCTTAATGACTTTATATTTGTATTATATTGCATCGTATTGTCCGAAATTTTTTTTTATTTATTTCAAAATTATTAAGTATGTTTCGATTACTTGTTGATGTTTAGTTAAAAAATTTTTGATTTGGAATCTGTTTTTTTTTGTATTATTCTAACTCAGAATCATTTAATTTGAACAATTCAGTATTAAAGTAAACAATAATTATGATAATTATTATAAGAATTTTAGGGTATCTAACCTTAAATTTGTTTTCTTTTTCAGGTGTTTCGTGTGTGAACAGAAAAATAATCAAGGCACAAATCTGCATTAAAACATTATTTTTATTCTGTTTATAATCATCATAAAGTATATTTTAAAGATTTTGTTTAGAAAATTTTCTTTAAAAATTTGACCAGGGATTATTTCAAGAATTTGTAGATATATTTTTCTCACAAATTTAAAAATTGACTTAGGTTAGTTTCAAGTATTTTTCAAATATAAAGTATCCGGATTTTAAAGCTTATTTTGGTTTGAAATTAAAATGTTAAACTCTACTTTATTTATCAACATGATTCACTCTCAAAGTCTAATCTTTGTTCTTCAAAATTTGTGTTTGATTTTAAGTGAGAAGAGAGAAACAAAACAGTGGATAAACTCTGGTTTATTTGTAAACATGATTCAATGTCAAATTTAAATCTATTCTTCGAAATTTGTGCCTGATTTTAAGTGAGAAACAAAATAGTAAACTCTGATTTATTTATCATCATAATTCCAATTTCAAATTCAAATCTTTATTTTTCGAAATTTGTGCCTGATTTTAAGTGAGAAACAAAATAGTAAACTCTGATTTATTTATCATCATAATTCCAATTTCAAATTCAAATCTTTATTTTTCGAAATTTGTGCCTGATTTTAAGTGAGAAACAAAATAGTAAACTCTGATTTATTTATCATCATAATTTCAATTTCAAATTCAAATCTTTATTTTTCGAAATTTGTGCCTGATTTTAAGTGAGAAACAAAATAGTGAATAAACTCTGGTTTATTTGTCAATATGATTCAAGGTCAATTTCAAATAATTGTTTTTAAAAATCTGTGCCGGATTTTAAGTGAGAAATAAAACTCTGGATAAACTCTACTTTATTCGTCAACATGATTCAATGTCAAATTCAAGTATTTATTTTTCGAAATTTGTGCCTGATTTTAAGTGAAAAGTGAGAAACAAAAGTGCCAATGGATTATCAAGAGATTACCGAGCAGTGTGGAGGCAGAAAGCAGGTAAATTATTATTTTACTTGACTAATATGCAAATTATTTGAGCGTGTACTTGTAATTCTTTATTAACAAAAATTGTACTTTTTCAGAATCTGGAGGAGAAAAAGGATATAAAGGACTGGACTGACAGAAAGGACAGAAAAGGAGTAAGCCAGTAAGCTAGGACTTCTGAAGTAGTAAGTCCTTCTAAATTCCCTCTTGCCTCCGATCACTGTCGCAGGACGAATGGTCCAAAGACCGACACGGCGGGAAGTTGTATTTTACAATCGAAATCAGCATAGTGACCGTTAATTAAGGTTTATTGTCTTAATTGACGACTAATTTCTGCCATTTTATACATTTTATAGCTCAGGTTTAGTCTTTTCTTGGTGCGCGATCTACCACTTTTTATTTTGCCTATACCTTTTCTTCTTATATATAAATATAAAATATAAGATCCTAATTCAGATACTATGAACTAATTAAAATTAACAATCACGAATAATTTAATTTGAAAATAATTTTTTTTACACCAAGAAAAGTGTTCGCGAATGGGAAAGCTGCGTGTTGAAGGACTAGAATGTTTTTTCTATGTGTAATTTATTAATTAATTGTAGTTCAACTTTTCCTTCAATGCGGAGAAAACCCTAGGGTCATTTTTTTCAAATTCATATTATATTCTAGCTTTTATGTAGTATTATTTAATTTACAATATTCATAATTTCAAATTGCTCTTTGAGTAATATCATTTTTGAATTCAGATCATTCTTTTAAATATAAAGTAAAGTTAAAATAGAAAAACGAAAATTTTACTATCTATTTATCTTAGTCCGTTAGAAAAAATAATTAATAATCTTTAACTTAGGATGTTTTATTTCAGCGTACACCATTTTATTTTAATCAGGCGCAAAATCTACGAAATGTATGTTGTGTGTGTGAGTGTGTGGGTGGCCTATTTATCTGTAGATTTACGCCTGGTTTTTATAAATTTTAAATTTCTATCACTCTTTTAATTTGAAACACTTTTATCATTAAAATAATTGCCCCTCTTTAAAGTTTAGTAGTGTAATTACCAACAATATTATAAATAAACGGTGTACGATTTCAGGATTTATGTCTGTTGTATGAATGTGAAATATGCCCTAATGTGGCTTCAAGTTCAGGTGCAGGATGAGTCCCGGGACGAATCCCTAGGTTTAGGATTTTTTGCACCTGGGTGGTGAGAATGAGAACCGAGGAGTGAATTGTTTTGAGTCTGTTGGAGTGATTGCTTTTTTAAATTTTTAGATATAGCTAGGCAGGCAGGTAGTTTACTTCAGTATGAATGTTTATATTTTTAAGTAGGTAGCATTGAGATTGAATATCTTCGAATTTGTAGAAAGATATTCTTTCCCAGATTGTTGGTACAATTGGTGTACTAATAATTGATTTGAAAAATGCGGAAAGTGCTCGAGTTAAATTTCTAGGGACAGAATATATACTCATTTTTAACAATCGAATTGGAACTCAGCACAAATCGGTACAAGCGTGGGAGTTTCTCAAAAAAGAAGAGCCCCGAAAATAAAAAGAGAAATTTCGAAATTTCTCAGTTGAAATTTCGAAATTTGTCAGTATAGATGTCTGCTATTAACAGCCATTTATTATCTAATAAGTTGCTTTTGATAGCTTATTGCTAACGTCACTATGTTGATTTCACTTTTATTTCTTGCTTTATTAAATATTTTGTATGTATTAAAAGACAAATATTTTATGATCTTAAACATTTTTCTTATTTTACAACTATTTTCAAATATTTGTAAATTAATAAACTTGCTTTAGATCGTATATTAAAAACATATTAACATCTTAAAAATATTGTACGACCCTAAAAAAATGGATCTACTTTCTAAATATTTAAACAATATTTTTAAAGCAGTGACAAATTTTCTGGTCGAAACAATGTTTAAAAATTTAAATTTATCTGACTACATTACAAAGAATAGCCCATTTTACAAATCTACCCAATGAAGAAACAATTTACGCCTATCCCCGAAAGGTTTACCCACTTTAGGAATATTTCCCTATCTTACAAAAATAGACCCATGCCCATTTTAAAAATATACCCAATCAAGATACCCAATTTTCACGTATCCCCGAAAGGTTTGCCCACTTTACGAATATTTTCCTATTTTACAAAAATTGGCCCATGCCCGTATTACAAATATTACCCTATAATACCGACGTCATACTATTTGTTAAAAAGTTTACTACTCGGTACGCGTTATTGCATTTATTTTCGTGACTGTAATTTAATTTAATTCATATCTTTTAACAATATATAATTTCCCCAACAGGAATAAAAATTGAACTGAACTGTAAGTCTGTAAGTTGTAACATTTTTACATATATAGTTTTTTGGTATTCCAATTTGGTATAACTCGAAACATATCAATAATACTTTTTTCTTAAATTTTCAGAGAATCTAGTTTGGTATTCCATAGTCTATCTTTATGAAGAAGTTGAACCTTTTTTCAGATAGAAAGGTGGGTGTTATATCACTATTTTATCAAAGTTAAATAAAAATAACAAAAATACTAAATAAATACTAAATAAAATAATGATCTAAATCGTGAATTAAAACTCAGCAATAAATTTGTAAAAATTTAAAATTTAAAAATAGGACACTATAGGGACTAGACCAGACTTTCAGGCTTGTAACTTGAATTACATAAGAATAAAAAAATTTACTCACTTGCAAGTAACTAATTTTGCTCTTAACATTATCGATTTCTTCATCGATATCTGTGGTATCAGCCCTCGTCGCAGCAACATTATTTCTCTGTTTCTGAAGTCGTTCAAGTTCCCTTCCCATTTCTTCTCTTTCCTGAAGAAGCCTCTCCATTTCCCTCTCGGTTTCCACTGCCGCTTGTTTTGCCAAGGCCTGCTTAGTTATCGTCCTCTCAAAAGTTTGCCACCTTTGTTTAAGCGCTTTCGCATTTACAGGCTTCGGAATTATTCTACCAGCTGCTTTTGAACTGAGACCTCTGTCCCTTTTCCTCAAAGCCGTAACCTCCTCCTGTTTTCTCCTCAGCACCACTTCCTTCATTCTCTTATCAGCCTCCAAAGTCCTAATCATATTCGCATTTTTTCTGCTCTCCTTACGAAGTTGTGCAATTTCCCTATTGCGTTTTAATTCGTTCTCCTTGTGCCTTTGCGCTTCCTCTCTCATTTTATTCAAGAGTTTTACTTTCGCTCTCTTCATTTCTGCAAGATCGTTCCTAAGACCTCTTAGTCTGTTTTCAGTTTGAGTTTGACTTTTTAACAACCTCGCGTGTTCTTTCTTAGCGGATTGCAAAAGACGCATTTCTTTTTGCATCGAGGATAATTTCTTCTCATACTCGTCTCGTAGTTTTTTCACCTTTTCAGTTGGAGGTGTTGGTTGTTGCTGGAGGGAAGATATAACCTTGTCTCTTTCCTCTTGAGTGTCTCGGATACGAGCTTGGAGTTGAGACAATTTGTCTTCGTAGTGTTGTTTCATAGTTTGAAGTCGCCTTTGAGATAATTCGAGTTCTTGAATTAATCTTTGTTTAACGTCGATGTCAGATGTTAAGGCTTCGAGCTCTCTTCCCATCGCTTCTTCCTCTTCATCTTCTTCTGAAAATAAAAAATTTTAATTATGTTTATTAGAGCGTCAGTCAGGTCTCAAGATATTGCAGAAATATATTGATTAAAAATAAACAGAAAAATGGTAAAATTGACTATGTTTTCAAACGTACCTTTTCGATCTGAATCGTCATCCGATTCGTCTTCGCTCATAGATTCCTGACCGTTTTCGGTATCATCATTGTCTCCATCTTCACCCTCTCTGCTGCTAATTGTCGAATTAAGGGTTTGCTGTCCCTTCAAGGCAGCCAATAGGTCTATTTCTTTTTGTAATTCTCTTTTAGCGTCGTTCAAAACTGAAGAGGAATCACTGTGAATAACGTAAGAAGATTCGCTGTACGGATTTGTTGCATTTACCTGTGAAAAGAGAATGTAATATGTTAATTTCAGCGTATCTTTTAAATTTAGCTTGAGACTAAAAAAAATCTATTTATTGACCTGCAGTTGTCTTTTTTTCAATTGCTGATACAAGGCTTCGGCCTCAAGCAATCTAGCTCGTAATTCTTCAATTTCTTGAAGATAACCCTGAATCAAACTAGTTACGTCTCCACCGCCAGATGCAACCCACTGACCAGCTGCTTTTTCTGCCAAGAGCAAAGCGTTTTTGGCAGTAAGAGCTTCTACCGTTTCTGTCAAAGCTTTTACTCTCGTTCTCAAACTTTGCAATTCACTATTCAACATTTGATTTTCATGCCAAGCATCGTTTATTCCATCTTCTCCAACGACTCGCTTTCCTGAAATAATAATACATTTCTCCTTTAATAATTGTTCATCAAACCTGTTCAGCTATAATATGAAGATGTTAAATGTATAATTGAACCAAAGCCGATTTAAAGAGAGCTAAAATCAGTCAATGATAATGGAACTTGGAGATATTTTTAATTTTAAAGAGCGGTTAAAATTACCTTGTCGATATTCTAATAATTCAAGCTGCAGCTGCTGTATTTCTCTGCGAAGAGAGGCGATAGTCCTTGAACTCTTGTCTTGATTGATGGTCACCTTGTTCTTTATGTTTCTAGCACGATTTGCATATTTAAGGGTACTTAAAGTTTCCATGAAGTCACGATCGCTTGGGGATACACAAGCGATCATCACCGTTTGACTGTTTCCTCCTAGAGAATCTTGTAGTAATCTAGTCAGTTTTGAGTCACGGTAAGGAACATGAAGAGCCTTTTTTGACTTGTCTCCCAGAGCTGAAATGACATTTCCCAAAGCAAGCTGCAAAAAAAATTCATTGGACAATAATTAAAGAATTATACTCTAAGTAATATTAATAACAGTTTTCTGTTTTTTTAAATTTCATAAAATCCAAACAAGTCTTTTAAATTCTTTGAAATCTGTATATAAGAAAATTAAATAAAAAAGTTAAGTGGTTATCTTACCAGTCCGCAATTAATAGAAATTCCTTCCTTCGCTCTGTCTCCAGTAGCACCTGTTCTTTTGAGTCTTTCAGACCCAGCCAAGTCTACAAAATGAAATTTAGCAGTCAATGTTTCGAATTCATTCACAGGATCAATTCCACTCGTATCGACATCAGCATCTGGATCCTCCACCCTGATACACCTTTGTTGTTTTATATGCAGTGTAAAAATTGCATGTGACCTTGAAGACTGTGTATTCATTTGTGTAGATCCAGTTGTTCGTGAAAGAGCTCCTAATCTGAGATACTCTAAAGCTTGTTCAGGACTTGTTACAATCCTCGGTTCAACCCCTGTTAAATGAATATTTCCTAATGTATCTTCATGAATTCGAGCTCCTCCTCTCGGTCCACCAGGTTCCAAAAGATCCTTCAAATCCTCGTTGTACAGTTCCAAAAATTGAGCCGTGACCTGTTTTCACGGAATGTAGATTGTAAATTTATATGGCTTTCGCAAGAGTCTAAAACTATTTCAGTATTATTATCAGAATATTTTTATCTGTCCCATTGTATAAAATTTCAAAGGATGTTATTACGTGAGTTGCAAGTGGGATTGTAATGTGAGGAGGAATGTGGGAAAATGAGATAGAGAACTGCTTGAGTGCTGTTCTAGATTTAGAAAAATATATCTTGGGAGTTGGAAGAGAAAAAACGTTGGAACAGGTTAAAATTAAATTTAAAAAATAGTAGAAACTATATAGTTTGTGAAAAAAATTTTCCAGTGTTTGAAAAGGTTGTTTCAGGGATTAGAAGGAATTTTTTTGGAGTTTTCTATTTTATTCTCAAATTTTTAATTCATTCACCTTGAATTCAGGAGGCATTTGTCCACGATCTTTTGCTCGTTCTTGCTTCTCATTAATGCCATCGAAAAGATGCTTAATAGCCCTGGGGATAATGCCAACTATACTATCATCAATTTCGACATCGAACCCTGTTCCCATCGTATAAGTTTTGCCAGAGCCAGTCTGACCATAGGCCAAAACGGTTGCATTATAACCGTCCAAAGCACCTTCGATGAGTCGTGCGACACATGAATCATAAATATTACTTTGTCCAACATTAGTATCAAAAACGTGATCGTAAGTGAAGGCCTTATCCGGTCCTAAAAAGACTTGAGGTTCTCCTGGAGGTACCTGAGTACAAACTCTGCACATGTCGATTAGCTCACGAGCCACTTGGGGCCGGATTCTGAAATCAAAGTAAAATTCATTTTTATTACAACAAGTGCGATCAACGTTTTTTAAAAATATTTATTAAATATTTATACCTTCGAGCTTATTAATAATTCACTATTCAAAATTAAATCGACGTCAGAGTAAAGCTACTCGCGATGAATAATAAAACTCTTTATTGCAGACACATTGTTCTTATTCAAATGAAAAATTATACTAATGCTCATTCGAATATTATTTTGTGCAAGATATTTTGCGATGACGCTTTTTCATTATGCATGAAAGAAGTTACACTGCTTCATAAAATAATTCGAGTTTTCTCTAAATTAAAATAATACAGGGTGGCCAAATGGCAGGGGAAAAAAAATTTATCAAAGAAATATGTCAGGAAAATGCGAGTAGCTGTCATATTTAACATATTTTAGAAGCTTTCCAAACATTTCGAAGAATTATAAAGAATTTCCAGACATTCTTTGAGATTCTCTGGGTTTCTAATGATTTCAAGAGATTTTCAATAATTTTAAGGGATTTTAAGAGGTTTCTAAAAATTTAAAGGGATTATAAGAGATTTTCATGATATTTAAAAGATTTCGTGGAATTTTAGAGGATTTTATAAAATTTTAAGAGATTTTTAAGAAAGTTTGGGGAATCCAAAGGATTTTAAGGTATTTTAAAGTTTCTTGTGGAATTTTAAAGGATTATAAAAAGTTTGTAAGAATTTTAAGAAATTTTGATTTTTTTAAAAGTGATTTTACGTGATCCCAGCATTATTATTGAAAATTTTGTTCGCGTTTTTAATACTTTTCTGTCAGGGAAATTTGTCTGAAAATCAGGGAAAACTGAAAAATTGAATGTTGTGGTCACCCTGTGATATCTTTGACAATTAGAATGTGAAATAAATTAATGATTTCTGGATTTAAAAAATCTTAATAATTTTTTTAGACAAACTGGCTAGAAAAATGTGTTTTTTTTCCATCGGCGCGAGCTCTCAAGTGATAATAATCAATATAGCTATAAATATTTTCTCAGAAACAATTATCCTTTGAAAAATTATAGACATACGTAGTTCTATTGTTCTTTTATACATATTTTATGAATATTCTAAAGCCGGTTTTTTTCTCAAGAATTAGCAGATTAATAAAAAATTAACAGTATCATGATTAATGACACTACTGGTGTTATCACTAAAGATAAACTAGACATGGAAAATGTTATTTCCACCTCGGAGTTAAAAATTCAACCAACACTAAACGTCAATTCTGAAGTCTAAGAAGTAATTTAATTGTATTTAATTTCGTTTAAGTAGTTAATACCACGATTTTAAAGATTGATTAAATACTATAAAATGAATGATTGGAATGAAAATTGCATGATATGGATAGATGTCTTTCGCAAATCATAAACTATAACCGGATCAATGAATGACCGCAAAATATAATGCAAGTATTAAAGAAAATCAATAGGTGGAAAACAGGAATGAGGTAGTAAATGAATTTCAATAAAAAAGAAATAAAAAATAGAGTGAACGTATGATAAAGAGTTAAGTGTTTTAAGTACGTAGACGAGGGGGAGGGGGGAAGGTTTAAAAGTGGGGAGAGACAGTCCATTCATCGAAAAGCAGGTACTCATTATGCAGCTGGCAATAAAGCCTACGCACCTGTATTATAAAAGGAGATATTACGCGACCAACATTTGCACAGTAGTATACTGCGTAAAACTGAGACTGGCGACATCGAATAAACTAAACAAACATTTGGGACTCAACTGACAGCATTAGATACACATTCGGCCCCTTTCATGTTGATAAAAAAAATGAGTGTTCATTACGGAAGACACCTACTTAGTATAACTGAAATTTCTCATAATTCAAGTTTCTTACGAAATAAGGTTTGAAGGTTTATCTTAGATGATGATGAATGGACGGAATGCAAACTTTTTTTGAATAGTCTAAAATAGATAATTATTTTTAACAATTATACTGTGATTAAATTATACAATTTAATAAAATAAATTAAAAGCATTCAAAGCGGAACGCAAAACTTTAAATTCGAACTTATATTTACATAAGATTAGAAATTGGCAGCTTTCTAAGATAATTTTCAGGTCTTTAAAATTACAAAGTAATTAATTAATTAATTTTGAAATAAGAAATTTATCTCATTTGAACTGCACTTTTAAAAGTGTTGATGTTTCTGCTCAAGAATTCATTACTCTAAAAATATAAAATTCGATAATAGTAAACATTTGCAAAAATGAGGGAATCTTAAAATATTTAACGTGACAAAGAATCTGAATAATTCATTAAGCAAACATAAGAAAGTCTCTGAGCAAGTGATTTACAATTCTAAGTAGAATATTAGATTACAAATAATATTTTATAGGATATCAGAAAATTACAATATTTTTTTTAATGCAATACGATAATTTTGATCAATGCGTAGTTTGAAATATTAAATTTTTTGTAAGATGCATAAGCTTCTAAAAATAGAGTTATTTTATGATTAATGAGTTTTTAACGCTGTAACATTTTTACATAATACATAATTGCTTAAAGAATAACGTTTACACGTATAAAAAGAGAACAATTTTTTCTAATGAAGACAGTTTCTCTTTTTCAAAATTTTTTAATGTAAAATATTACATTTGAATGAAAAATGTCGCGAAAGTAATTCAAAAATAATTTATATTCCAATTAAATTAAAAAGTATCGGTGTTTCGATAATTCTAAATAAATAATTGGTTTCAGCACATAATTAACGAAGTAATTCAATAAAAAATTGTAATTCAAATATTGAAATGTGACTTCTAAGTGGAGAATAATAATTTTTTAATCTTTAGAGCAACAAAAATTCCCAGAAATGATTAATCACTAATTAAGACATCGAAAGAGAGCGATATAATTATACAATCAATAACTTTCACGAAGCACGTACATTTCTTGCATAAAAAACTCTTGGCACAAAATGTGCATGGTGAACCACCCACGCGATGCAAGAAAAATACAGCTTTTCCTCCCTTGTTTCACCACATGAGTCTGTCTAGTTTTGAAATAGATTTTCGATAATTGTTTTATTTTAATTAAGAAAAAAAAAACTCACCGAACGGCAACACGAACGCTAGAATCATCAGCCATCTCGAGGCTTGATTGTTGACGGTTGAGTAACTCCCGTCGACTTTGACAGCGAAGTGAAACTGCTAAAGTTTCTTGGACGAAAAATCCAGCAGGAATGTATATACCCAAGAAATTAGCCTTGTCGAGATAAAAAAAACTTATTGTTAGAAGAAAAATCACCCACAATCATCGCGAAAGAATACAGCCGAATTTTCTCATTTTTGGCAAATTTGCCGCGAGGTTTTTACTCAAAAACACTTCTTCTACATGTTTCCAAAAGAATAGAAATTTGTTTCACGCTCAGAGCAGTCCAAGGACTAGACTGGATTTCCGACTGGAGCCGTATAAGGCGGACATCGCGGACATATTTCATTCTTTGCGGTACTTTTGTACTGAGGACGCCATCTTGCGACGTTATAATGCAGTGTTTTTTTTATAGATTTTAATCTCCACAACTCCATTGATAACGAATTTGATTTTTCTTTGGTTTTTTTCGACCTTTAGACTTTTACTTGCAATGTGTCGATTTTCCAGTGTACTCATCTAACTGTCACTTGCCTTGCACAATGTGAAGCAAAGTGAACTGCTACTTATCAGCTGTTGCCTGTCAACTTTTCTCAGGGGCGCGGATAAAAAACCAGAGCCCTTTTCGATTAAAAGAAAAGCTCCAAATTTTTATGAATATTAACTTCAAAAGGTTTTTCAAAATGTAAGACTTAAGAAATTAATTAAGAAATAAGAAATTTTACCACTGAATGGAGTTACAAAATTGAAAACGTTTGAAATTAAATAATTTAAAAATGATTCCATTTGAAATCATCAGAAAGTAAACAAATAGTGAAGACTTAACAATTATTAAACCAATAATTTAAAAGCAGATTATTCAATAAAATAATCGGAAAAATTCTAAAATTTATAGAAAAGAAAACATAAATAAAAAGCTGAAAACGAAATTTTTAATAAATACCGAAGCCCGGAATCGATTTATTCCTTCTTATAAATATAAATACAAGTTATTAAAATTAATTAAATCTAACATTTGTCGCAGTTTTTCGTCCTGTTGCATATTGTCAAACCACCGTGAAACATGAATGTACTCTGCTTTTCCTTGAGGCGACAACTCTCGCTGTAAAAATAAAAGAGATTCAAACAATAATTATTTTTTCGCTTCAGGAATATTATGTGCTATTTATAAATTATACAAATAATAAAAAGTACCATTATGGAGTGTAAAATGTAGTACAACGATACGTCAGCTACGGTCTTTTTTGTTCCAGATATATAGGTGTTGTTTTTCAAAACCGTATTCAATTCCTGAAATAAAATAACACAATAATAAGTGATTGAGTGTACACACTAAAATAAGTAGAAAGAAATATATATTTAAGTTACAAAAAAAAATATTTTCTGTTTAGAGAAATATCTTTGAGTTTAACTGCTATTTATTTTTTAAATTTAATTTCAACATACCTTTAAAACTCGTTTTGCATTAGACGGGTTATCAGCATAATTAGCACAAAGACTAGCGTATTCAAGCCATTGATGAGTTAAAGCTCGAGTAATAGCATCGTCGCCAAGTAGGTTTTTTGAATTTGAACGCTTCGTCAGAGCGTGTACGATCGTACTAAAACCTTCCACTGATTGGTTTTGTATTAGATTGTCCATCGCTACCATCTGAAAAAATTAAATAAAATTAATCTAAATTAAACGCAAACATTTGGTAAAAGTTTAGCAAATGAAAAGGGTGAAAGTAGGAGTTAATATTTAAAATATTCAGAAATTTAAAAATTCCATAGAAATAGTAAGGAAGTATGTACGTGATGGTGCATTTTATACCTCTGTCTGCCTGCCCGGTGCAGGCAGGTAGACCATAAGAGTAAAAGAGATGGAGAGTTTATTTTTCACTGTCTATCTCTTTCACTCTTATGGTCTGTCCGCCTGCACCGGGTGGGCAGACAGAGGTATATAAATGCACCATGAGATATTTCAACTGAGCCAAAGCTTTCTTTTCCTGAAAAGTGATTTATGGAATACATACCTGCTTCAGTGCATACATACTTTAAAATTCGAAAGTGAAAACTACTGCTACCATAAATCTACGTCAAAATTCAAGGTAAAAAATGATATGAAAGTAATAAAGTAATAACTCGAATAGAACTAAAGATTTTATAAACTTTTCCTTGAAAACTCGTGAGTGCAAACACTTTTTTAACAAGATAAATGAGCAAATAAAAAATAAACAATTGCAATTTCAAATGAAAAAGCATATTAATTAAGAGTAATATGAATAAATTAAAAATAATGTAAAACAGTTCAAAGAACAGATTGTAACTACAAAAGTAAGCGTTATATTAGAAAGACCATAACTTATCAAAATTTCTTACATTATTTTCTGAGATGTGCATTTTTCCCGGAGAGACCTCCAAATATTGAGATATTTTCTTCACACACGCGATGTTGCATAAAACCATTTTGTTTATTTGAATCTTTCAAGCTGTCAAAAAAAAATAATAAACAGCACGTGTCGGCACCGTCAGTTTAATTAATTTTTGTGGTTATGTTAAAAAATTTGCGTGCGCGACTGCGCAGAATGTAATTCTATGCGCGGGACTTTCAAATTAATTTCTAGAAAAAAATATAGGAAATTGAATTTTATGTGTAAATTAAAAATTAGAGAAAATTATGTTTAGATTTAAGTGAATGAATAAAATTTCGAGCGTCAGATTTAAGAAATCACAAGTAATCTTTAATAAATATTATGGGAGTGGCTAATATAAATAAAAATAGCAAGATTCGATAAAACACCAAGAACATGTTTATTTCAGATGCTTTGTTTGACATGATATCTTTGTCTGTAAAAAATATATATACACATATTAGCTAAAACATTTTTTTACATTTACTTACAGTAGACTAATAGGAATATGAAAATTAGAAATTGATATTCACTTCGAAAAATCACAGACGAGATCCTAAGAAAATTTTACATTCATCTCGACTACAATTGTAATCTAGTTCTAATTAAATGATCACATCTTTAAAAAAATTAGATGGAGGAACTTTTCAGTTGCAAGAACGTAAATCTGCTTCAAATAGAACATATGTCATTTATTTCAATTAAAATTAAGTTCAGAATCCAATTCGAAGTACAAAGTAATTTCTTTATTTAGATTTAGCGCTACAAGGGAATGACATTAAGAACAATAATTGTATTGTTCTTCGTAGGGACTGCTCACAAGTAAAATGGATTTGAAAAACAGTTTCCTTAGAAGATTATATAATAATATTTTAAAAAATACGGAAGGTATCAAATCAACTTTCTCTCATATATACAAATTGGTATTAAAAAGGTTGTTGTAAATTATGCATCGCAAACAATCTATGTGATTGTAATTCTCAATCGGCCGTAAGGATATAAATACTTACAATTATTACATTCATATCGTTGAGTAAAGTACAATAAAAATAAAGAAAACAAATTAAAAGGAATCTGAGGTAGAGGATCGTTCAAATATTATGTAAGCATATTTTCCACTTTTTTACCTTTCTGCTTACCCAGGAATGCTTACATAATACTAGAATGGCCCTTAACATAAAAATTGTGTTCCCATAATTTGGCATTTGGATTGACTCGCACGCAAATTTTTATCCTCGCGGCTTGAGATCAGGTATTCAAGGTGAACCGCGTTCGCTAAACCAATCCTCCTATTCGATTTCGCTACTTAATACTACATACACTTATCTCAGGTTCACAGGTAGCTTTATGTAAGTACGTATAGATCAACATATCAAGACAAGAAATGTTCCTATCCAAGTTAATAGATTAGAGGATTTGTGAAACAAACCCCCTTTTTTGTCTATTTTTAAATAATTATATTTTTCCAGGTTTTTCACGATATTGATTCTGTTGCTCGCTGAAGAATAGGAACCAAGCTTCATGAATTTAAATTTCAATCTAATCAAACTTAAACGATCTTCAAAAAAAAAAATGTTAAAAACGTGAGTTCAATTCTGCGAGAAATAACTCGTTTTTGCGCAAAGTCTCGTGCGGAAATCTAATAAAATACAATAAAATCCCTTTATTTTGGAGCGCGTCAATATGTAAAAAGTCATAACAACACAAGATTAATTAAAACTCTAATAAAAAGAATATCTGATCCAAGAAATTTCTTTTCATCTTTAAACATCAAAGGACATTAAGACAAAATTTAAAAAACTTTAATAAAAAAAAGTGCCCAACACTTTGTAATCAATGTTAGAGCCAAGACAAATCTGTCAATTGTCTATTGTCAGGATTTTAGGTGGACAATAGAGATTCGTAATAAATGCAGGTACTTTCGCTAATATTTGATGTTCTTTTCAATTAATAAAGTCTCTTCTCATAAGAGAATAAACTATGCACATTTCCTTCCTGTTGAGCAGAGTTGGATCTTCTTTCGAACTTGATGTCTCCATTGTACATCATCGATCTCAGGGAAGAAATCGACTTCACTCCAATGTCCTGGCACCCATGTTTAATTCCACATTGTAGGTAGGGTAGGAATTTAAAAACCGTACCCTTGTCGACAATTGATCCACTGACCCCCTGGGCAACTTTGAACTTGTCCTGTTCGTTATGGAAGTATCTATCCATCGCTGAACCCTTGGCATCTTTTCTGTCCATGGCTTCAATAGAGCCCATCCCTCTGTATTTCTTCAACCTGACTCCATCACTAAAGAAATATTCACCTGGAGCTTCAGAGGTTCCTGCTAGTAGCGATCCCATCATAACAGTGCTGGCTCCTAAGCTCAGGCCTTTAATTATATGTCCAATGGACTGAATGCCACCGTCGGCAATGACAGGGACTTGGAATCTACGTGCATATTCGGAAACTTTGTAAACTGCTGTGGCTTGGGGTCTTCCAACTGCCATGACCTCCTGCGTGATACAGATGGATCCAGAACCCATTCCTACTCGCAATCCATCGACACCAGCATCGATGAGATTTTTTGCTTGCCTTGTAGTCACTACGTTGCCTCCAATGACTTGGAGTTTGGGATATACAGATTTAATATAGCGGATCATTTCAATCTGAAACTTTGAATTTCCTTGGGAGGAATCAAGAACAATTACGTCGACACCTGCGTTTGCTAGAAGCTGGAGTCTTTCTCTATCTTGCTCTCGGGTTCCAATGGCTGCACCGACTAAAAGTTGTTTATTTTCATCCTTACTAGCGTTTGGATAGCTGCGATTCTTTTTCAAATCAGTTCTCGCTATAAGAGAGACAAACTGGCCTTTTTCGTCAACTATGGGTAGTTTTCCCTTCTTGGATTTTTCAAGAATCATGTTGGCTTCCGTTAGGGTGACGCCTGCCTTAGCAGTGACTAGATTATTGAGATTTGTCATGACTGTATCGAGTCTTAGGTTGTGTTGACTTGTAGACTCGAGAAAGTCGATGTCTCGGGAAGTTACAATTCCTAAAAGTTTGCCTCCGACTTTTCCATTTTCTGTAATTGGGACGCCACAGAATCCATGCTTGGCTTTGACTCTGAGGATGTCACTAATTGTGTGATTGGGGGAAAGCACGACTGGATCTCTGATAAAACCGTGCTTATATTTTTTTACCTGTAATGGGAAAGATAAATGTTAAGATTTATATTTTGGCCTTCTAAAATTAGATATTAGATATGTAATTTATTATTTATTGGGAGACTTTTAAAGAAGAGAGACGAGACCAACTAGGGTAGTTAACTTTGAACTTTCAAACTATTGTCTAAAAATATATGGGATTCCTTTGAAAAAGTTTATTGTAATAACGGAGATAAAATAAGGTGGCAAACAATTAGATCTGTTTAAGTGCTTTTATTTTTGAAGGTTAGGGAATTATAAATATCCTTCAGAGATAAATACCTTTGGTTCATTATATATGTATGTTGAATAATCAACACTACTGAAGGAAATTGGAGAGAAAAAGTAAAATATTGGAAATGACGTGATATGAGTTTTTTGTATCCGTGATAATAGTTATGAATAAAAAAACCGGCTTGTACAGACTTTTAAACATAATTTCCTCAACTAGACTTTTCTGCGTTGTTATATTAAAGCAACATAAATTTAAAAAAATAATTAATTATGTAAACCTGTATTCGTTATATATACAGAAAACGGAGAAAAGATAAACTGAGTATTATTAATAATGGATTCCTAGTTCATCAAAGCCCTTTGAGTTAAAGAGCTTACGGAAATCAATATCAAATCAGTTACGGATGGAAATAATCAAATTAGGTCGCAGAATATAGCTGTGCAACATGGATATCGTCATATGACATTTTTATGCAATTATTGTTTCACACAATCGATTTAAGGAGTAGAATCGGGTTTCTATAAAAGTAAAACTTCTATTTGAATTATTCGAAATTTAATAAGAACGCCTTCAATTTTATTATAACAGAATATTCGATAATAAACCTTATTTCGATTAATTATTTTGATAATTAAAAATTAAGAGACTTAAAGTGTATAGCATTTTCAAATCCAAATTTTTAAAACTTATCAAACAAGTACTCATTATGTAGCCATGGATAGGATAAAAATTAAGTTATAAAAAAGGGGGTAGGAGATTTGAATAAGTCTGATTTCAATTGTTTTTAAACTTTTTAAATAAACATCCCCCAGTATTTTAATCGGAGTAAGTAAATCTAACCTACAAATTTCGGGATAACTTCTTAACAAATTATGAGAATTTTGATGAATAAAATTACAAAATTTACCTTGTGCACTTCATTCGCCTGATATTCGGGTGTACAATTGTGGTGGATAATTCCAATGCCACCACAAAGAGCCATGGCGATGGCCATATCGGATTCTGTGACAGTGTCCATCGGCGAGGAAACCAGAGGTGCCTTGAGGACGATCTCCTTGGTCAAACGTGTGTGGAGGTCCACCTCGTCAGCTGTGAAATCAATATAACCGGGCAAAATGATAAAATCATTATAGGTTAATCCGTCCCCATTTGTAAAAAGTTGGGCCGCCGAGAGACCGTCTTCGGGAACCTGGACGTCTGTTGGTCTCTCGTCACCGATGACATAGTCTGCCATTTTTCTAAGGTTTCACTTTTAATTAAAACAAATTTGGGAAGAGCAAACCGCTCAAAAACTAAGTTTCTTTTATAACTGGTGAGAAAAAACTCTTGAGAAAGGTAGCACGTGGCGAAATCGAAAAATAAGCTTCCGAAGATGTTTATCAGTGAAAATCCGAAGACAAAATGACCGAGAACAACAATGAGGTGTTCCTGATATAGGCTTAGCCCTCTGCTGGTGGCTTCCTGATGCAATCCAGAAATCTCTTTCATTCTTTCCCTCACTCTTTGACCCTAAAGACCCCACCGACCCTACCAAGACACCTTTTTCTCACCTTAAGTCGTGTCCGCAATAGGATTTATTAAGTTAAAACTAGCTGGTTAGGACTTGCATTAAATCAGGATAATTAATTAGGGCTGAGAAATGCTAGAAATTGCAATTCTATCAAAATTCTCTGCAGAGTAATCGTTTCTCCACAAACACCGCCAAATTCTATATTTTTAACAGTTGGCAATAGATGCGCGTGCATTGCGTGCAGCCCTGTCCGACAGCTCAGTTTTAAGCCGAAAATCTTCTGTAAAGATATACTTCCACTTGTAACTAATCCGCTAGAGGCGCAGCTGCGCTTCGGCCCTGTTTTTACATTATCTTATAT
>JAUESH010000044.1:7645077-7669609 GCA_032275165.1 Synergus magnus
ATATTTATATTTATTAACTGTTTGAAAATTATTTTCTACATGGGTGTTTCTCTATGACGTTTATTTTTACAATAGTTTTCAAATATAAATAAATGAATTGGTTCATATTCTAATATAAACTTTGTTTAAGTTTTATAATACATACTTTGAAAGACTTTCTATTGCAGCATCATGAAGAAATTTTATATGATGTTGATTTATAATTTAAGACATTGAGATATTTAATCCTCTTGATTCAGCGTTTCTTTTAAAGATTTGTTATGATGACTGATATCTTTCATATCAAGTATCTTTACTGGCGAATAATTATACTATAGTTTGAAATTACAATAGAATAAGGTTGAGACCTTTTTTCGCTTTCTCTATTAATTGTGAATTTAAGAGATACTAATAAATAAAAAATAGGAATTTTGGAATTGATTATCGATTCAAATTTTAGCTGAACAAACAATTTTGTTGTTTTTTAGCTGATTGTTTCATACTAGTTAATTAGCTCTCTAATTAAGATCGTTTAAATGAGTTTACTAACTTTCGATCAATAAAAGTAGCATAGTTGAAATCTGAACAGAATTTATGGGTTGCAGTCTCAGTTCATTGTTAACTTTTAGTTCAAGAGTTTCTAATAATGGCCATGATGGGAATAGTAAGTCAAAAGCATTAGTTATTGTTACCATTTTTTTAATACAAATTTTTTAATTCTTTCTAAAGAAAACTATTTAATCCACATTAAATTATTAAAGTCTGATTTTAAATTAGAAGCCATAAAGCTGGGAAATTAAAATAAATGGAATTAAGGATTAAATACTGTAAAACCTACAAATTAAGTCAAACATTCTCGATTTTCATATTATTTCATTTTCATCATATTTTTCTTTTTTATTATCCCTTTAGTTTTGTTATGAGGCATTTTTTTATTTTTTGAAAATAACTGTATTTTTTGTAGAAGCTACTGGTTTGCAGTCTTCTGGTAGGAATTGTTTCTGCTAAGCCAGTCGAAAGCGATGCAGACTATCGTCAATTTCAAAATTCAGGGGGAAGTTCTTATTCTTCTCCAATTTTATCTGGAGGATATGGAGTTACTCAAGGAACTTATTCTGGATATCCTGTAGGATATGCCATACCTCAACAAATGCAACCAATTCCTTTGAGTTCGTACCTAAGTCCTTTTGGTTTTCAAGGATTTGGAGGTTTTGGAATGCCTGGATATGCTGGCTTTCCAAACTTTGGCTAAAGATACTTAACTTAAAGATACTAAACCTCATTTTATATATATACCAAATTTTTATTCAGAACTTAAATTTTCGAGTTTTAGAAAATATCGTTTAAATCTTTAATTATTATTTTAATAATAAATGTGGCATCATTATCTGTTAAATAAAATGTTTAATCACAAGCACGTGTACACATATTTTGCAAATAATAACAACAGTAAATCTGCGTCAGGCATAAAAATATCAAGTATATCGAATATAAAGGTTAAAAAATCGAGGATGTTATTATTCTGAACGAAAGGGCAAGACGATTGACAGTGCAAAGTCAAGCAAAGCTCTTACATTTCCTACAGGTGCTCTGAAAATAACAAAGAGCTACAAACAGTTTAATGTCTTCTATTAGATTGAATTTAAGCACATGAATAAAAAATTTTAATTGATGCAAGTTTTATATTTATTGAATATCTCATTTTAACTTTAAAGTTGGGAAATTCTAATTAGAAGGCAAAGTTGAAGTCAAAATTAATGATACTAATTTAAATTTTGCGAGAAAATAAATCGTGCTTAGATACTCACCGGACGAAATATAATTTTATTTAAAAGGTCGAAAACTCCATCGAAAGCTTCTCGAAAAGATGACACAACGTAATCCAAAGCTATTTCAATGTAGGTCAAATCTTCGTATTCATCGTATTCGTCATAAAAGAAGTAATCGTACAACATTGGTAGAAATACGATTATTGCGTACATGAGGATTCCAAAGAAGACTGAAAATAAAATTCATCTTGTTAAAATTTTAAAAATATTTGAAAAATATTATTTGATTTTGAAGTTTAAAAACAGACAAGTCTAAAGGAGTTAAAAATAATTAACAAAAAAAAAAAACCGAATTGAGTCGCTAAACAAACCAAAACCTTACCAATCGTTTTAAGTTTAATAACTCCATTATCCACTTGTCCATCTACCCGTTTGTCTACCGATTTAGAAGAAATACTAGAACCTTCATAGACATCCAGCGGATTTCCCGATTGAACTTGATTAATCACAGCACTAAGAGTTCCGGCAGTGGGATCAGAAAACGATTTCATATTTGTATTCATGAAAAGTTGGTCCGTATGCAACATGTCTGTCGATTCTTGAGGCGTTGAATCCCTAAAAAATATTAAATTGAAAAAAATATCAAATTAAACAAGTATGAAATTTAAAAAAGCGTTTCTGAAAATTATTGACAAAAGTATTTAAAATCTACAATTAAAAATTTACTTACAACGCTTTATTAATCATACTGGATAAAACGGAACACCGTTCCAAAGTTCTCATTTCAGGAGGACTCAATTCTGAGGGATCCTCATAATTTTTCACGTCTCCTTTCTTCTTTTTAATCTGCGGTGCTCCCATAGCTACTTGACAAAAATATTCTTTTTGCGGATTTTCTCCTTTATTACACGTCTCATTTTTCAATTTGTTATAATATTCCCAGTAACTTTTGCTCAAGAGCTGTTGAGTTTTAATTGGAATAGTCTTTGGTTTGCCAGTTGCAATGTCAGTATCAGCTCGAGGAGAAATAGTCTGCATATTTTGATTTTTCATTATCTCCACCCCTGAAGGATTCAAATCCTGTGGCGGAGCTTGATATAATTTTTTGCAAGAACTCCTTTTCGAATCGACGAAATCGGTTGGATGAGGAACATTAACTCGGCTTTTCTTTTTAGATTCAGTACAATTTTTTCCAGCCTCGATTTTTTCTGAATTATCTATCTTTCCTGATTCACAAGATCTATTTCTCCTTTCCTGGTTTAATTTCTGAGAATATCCGTGGCTGGATTTTCTTCTCGACCGTTGTCTTTCTGGCCAAAGGAAAGTAAATTCCGAATCTGTGATGTCTGGTTTTTCTTCAGAATATCCAAGGATCTTTTTTGAATAAGAAGTCGAACATCTTCTTTGCTTGATATTCATATGTGGTTCCGAATTTTGAGAAAGCTTTCTTCCATGCAAAACATCATGAGATAAATTCTGTTCAGACTTCATTTTCTGTTTAAACTTGAAGTTATCTGTGTCTCTTCCTTTCTTCTCTCTATCGTTTGCTTCTCTTTCGATTTTGTCTTCGTTCTCTGAGAATTCCATTCTTTTAGGAGAGTTATAGAAACATTCACCGTGAGTCTGAAAAAAGTTGATTTGCTCATAATCTTTAGCTGAAAAATTACTTTCTTCACCAGCAGAAGTACAATAATTGAAGGGCTTCATTTTTTGGTTTAACAGAAGATCTTTATCTTTTTCAATATATTCCGAATCAGTTGTTGCTGGCATACAACTGTCTTTATCGTCCAAGATGTTATGTGCTTTACACCGATTTCTATAGATTTCGTCTTCTGACAAAGATATCGAATCTTCACCTGATTGTATTTGATCGTCTAAATTTTCTGCTTTTGAATTAAAGAAGGTTTTAAACCTGCCTGAACATTTGAAATGATTTATTTCATGTTTGGAGGACATTTGCCTGGCTTGAAAATTTGCTCTCGTTTTACAAGGGCATTGCGATGAAATTCTTTCCTCTGATAATTTTGTATCCTTTCCATAGAATTTTCCTTTTGAATCGCTTGATAGTTTGCAGACAGGTGATTTGTATTTATGGTTCGACAGATCCTTTTCAGAATATTGGCATTGATTGTCTGAAAATAAATAAGATGAGATTAGATTTTAGATAACTTTAAATGTTACTATAAACAATCAAATTCCATCTACCATTGGATTCCGTTAAATGATTTTTACTAGCTTCTGTATTTGAAGTTTTGGCATTAGAAAACTGACACTGGGAAGTTTTTTTCGTGATTATCCCTCTGGGATTTATCTGTAAGAAGTTTTTTTTTTTTTATTATTTAGCGTAATTAGTTATCATCGAATCCAGAAATAAATTTTCAAAAATATTGCAAGTGATTTGAATTTACTTGAGAACTTACTAGAATTTTTGATTTATTTTCATTCCTGCAAGAAACACTGCTGTTATCTTCACAATTGTCCTGAGATAATTTACATTCAGTGCAAAGTAGATCGCAATTATTTTTATGCGACATTTCGGGAAAATCATTTCGAGATTTGGTATTTTGAGTAATATTTTGAACTTGATTTTCGTTTTCCTTATTATTGCAGTTTTCAGAAATATTAAAATCAGTCTTCTGCTTTTCTAATTTATTGCGTTCCTCTCCTTTAACCGTCGCTCGAATTCCAAGATTTTCTGTGCATTTAGCTTCGTTGGCTTCCTCTGCTTCTTCTTGGGTTACTTTTTTACTGTGAACAAAAAAACTTGTCAATAAATTATATAGAAAGTAATTGATACTGATAATTATAAGGAGATTTAGATTGATAAATATGAAATATACACGTTAGTATCCTTTTCTGGTATCGAATGTTCTACTTTCTCCGTAGTAGATAAAATTTGATTAGGAATGACGTGTGCAGAGCGACTTATTTCAGCAGAAGTTTCATGTTCGTGCTCTTGCGGATCAGTTGATGTCATCTGACTTTTCACAGTTGTTACTCTGATGTTTTAAAGTAGTAAACATATAATTTTAATAAATATTTTTTAATTTACAGAATTGTGTTGAATATTTCAAATTCATATTTTTAATGGTCTTAAAAATGAAAATGTACAAACCTCTTAAAACGCGGATCAATGCAACCAGGTCTTCTTTTCAAGGGTTGTGTCATGGGCTGGGAAATAGGAATATTACTCGAGCCGTAGTAACTCGAATCTACAGTTTCTTTGGAAGCGGCTCCTCTCATAGTTCTAAAATCAGTAATTAATTTTTTAATCAAAATCAAATCGAATTAACATAAACTAGTAAAGATTTGACGATGTTCTGTTAGTTTTTGAATTGTAAACTAGTAAAGTTTAACTCATATGAAAAACACACTGAGAATTTGGTGTTCTCACGATAGTTCGACTCCTTCTAGGAGTTCCGGTTACTGTGACAACACATGGTTGGTCGATGATGTCGCCCACATTATCGGCATATCTACGTTGTGGAATTTTCGGCCACGACGGATCAGCAGGAATTCTACAAACAAATAACAGATTCCACATTAAAAACCCAATAACTATAAATTATCTAAAAAAAAATGTATTAAAAACATACCGCAAAGTGCTACCATTATATTTTCGAGGACTTGGTGTTAGACATTCACTATTTGCAGTAAATTTAAACGGCGGTTGAGGAATTTTAGTTTCGGGATAAGCAGCTGTCAAGTTACCTTTTAAATTTAATCGCGAGGCGGAATTATTATCGGGACATGCCATAGCCAGCAAATGATGCATTTCATTTGTAAATTTTCCTTCAAATTTTATAACTCTTATTCGGAAATGAAATTTAAAAACTCTTTCTGTAGTTTGAAATAAAAAAATGTATCGATTATACCGACCCGAAATGCATGTCAACCTATATTTCAATCTCGTTTCTGTCAAGTCCGGTGTTTGTCTTTTGTCATTGACAACAAAGATTTTGTTTACACTAACTTGTTTAATTATACTCTAATTTATACACCGTGTACACAATTCTAAGCATAATTATACAGGATATTTACATTAAATATACAGCAGCGGTACATAAAGGAACAATTACATACAATAACAGGATTATATTTTGTAAACTAATAAACTAATTGTAAGATTTAGACTTCATATTCAATCATCTTGTTTTTTGCACCATATTCGCTTATATCACAAAATCAAGCTAGCGTATTTAGATTTATCTGCAAATTATTCATAATAAAGATAATAATTTATTATGCAAATAGAACTATTTTGGTAATTACATAAAATCGCTTTATTTATTCATTATGAATTTTTCTTTGTTTTACTGTACCGTATAATATTTAATTTTCGTAAAGTATTAAAAAATTTCTATGGAAAAACACTTCTTTAATGAAAGTAGCGATTTTATATAATTATCAACAATTTCAACTAATGTGGAATGGAAAGTAGTAATCTATATACTTTGTATTAAAGCATTTATGTTTTAATTATTTAAATTTAATTATTCAAATTCAATGTCTTTAAAATCTTTTTGAAGATTACAATTCAGACACGATGTGCGTTCTAAATTTGAAAATTTTAACAAAATTTGACTGTATTTAAACTGTCGTGAGATTGCACTTTTTCAATAGTCGAGAACGAAATATATGTGCCTATTTGACTAGAATTGCACATCTTTCCAAAATTTGATTCCTTCTCCTTACAATTAGAAAATTTTGATAATGCTAGACTCGATCTTTTCAAAATTTTACTTATTTACAGACTTTCAATTTAACACGACGCAATTCTGAATTGGTCCGGGATTCAATGCCTTATGTTTGTCAGAATAAAATTCTTTAATTAACGTAAAGCTATAAGAATATCTCACTAACGATGTCTTAATGTTAAACTAGACTTTTAGACTTTAATCTTTTAAAGCAATAACTAAGTACGTGACGCATGGCAATAGAATAAAAAATAAGGAATATGTCGATAAAATCAGTCCTGGTAGTAAGAATACTTGCGAGAACAGTATCACGTCGAAGATCAGATTCTATTTTTGAATTAGAAAAGTATTATTCTTACAAATATAAGAATCCTGTTTCTTGTAAGAACCGGAACCAATTAGGCTTTGAATCAGAAAATATTGGTCCGAGTATTAGTTCCGAGGGATAAATGATGTCGAATTGCAAATTCAAAATTCAGAAAATTGAAAGTGGAAACGTTCAAAACTGAATACATAAGTTATGTATCTCACGATTTATCCAACATAACTTTTGTTGGCCCATTTCAATTTTTGATTGTAGTTTTGAACAATCGGTAAATGTAATTTGACCCAGAGTTGATTCCGGTTCTTTTTAACGATTACATCTCGTATATATGTTAACACAGCAGGACGCAAACAGCAATTGGATAAAATGTAGCTAAAACTTACATGTCGTAAGGTACATATTTGTAATTCAGTTCAAGTGATATTCTTATGTATGGATGTAGACTTTGAGCTTAAAGTTAGATTAATATTTGTAATTATTATCTGTATATTTTATTAGACATGTGTCCTTTCACTTTCAGACTTAGTTGTGTCGTATATCGCTCGAAACATTTCTAAAACGATAAGCTAGCATAAGTCGATCTGTCGTCTATTCTTCTGCAATTTATATCTCTGAATAAGCTCAACACGCATACTTTTAACAATGAATAAAAATTTACAATTGAAAGAAAGCAATTAAAAATAGCAATAGCAATGCAAACTCTTTTGTACAGTGAGTACACTTTGATAAAATAACATTCCTGTACATTTCCTCATGATACTTAGTTTTGGCGGAATTTAGCTAAAATATTTATTTTTACTCTACGATAAAAATTGAAAGTCGGAGATTCTTTTAAGCGATTGTGTAAAAGTTTCGAGGATAAACGTTTTTGTGACGTTTGATCATTACAACTTTCTTCTTTTACTATCTTTTCGCAAATCGGATCGAGATTTTGTTTAAAAAGTACGACCTAATAAGGAGGTATCTAGGGTTCAAGACCATTGTTGTCGTTTCTTTGTGCTTTTTTGAAAAGCTCGTAAAAAATCTAGGTACAATAAAAGATCTATTGTTTCAAGTTAGTGGTTTCAAAACTTAAGTAACATGACCTGGCATTATTGTCTTTAATTTAAGCTTCGTGCTCTCCACTGT
The DNA here is from genome assembly GCA_032275165.1 of Synergus magnus. Taxonomy (NCBI): domain Eukaryota; kingdom Metazoa; phylum Arthropoda; class Insecta; order Hymenoptera; family Cynipidae; genus Synergus; species Synergus magnus. Next base: position 7,652,976 of record JAUESH010000044.1, read on the forward strand.
TCAAGCCGATCAGTGACTCGGTCTGCTCAGCTTCTAAGTCTGGTATTCTGGATAATGGAAAAATTAGGTAAATCAGTACGTGATCGTCGATGTTTAAGTATAAAGTTTTAAAATAATATTTTGGAGTCTGTAATATTACCTGATTGATCTGCTTCTGCGGCAAATCCAGACGTAAAGTCTTTTTAGCAGGTCCAATACTGGGTCCCAATTATCGTAGTAAGATAAAAGAGATACTGTTAAAAATGCCAAAATCATCGGGATTGTTCCCAGGTAGAAAATGCACGAAATTGTGTGCTTCTTCAGGAAAACATTTAGCATCATGGACATTGGCACTGTTAACCCGACTGCCAGGGTTGGGATGAGGGACGAGGTGAAGAAGCAACTCCTGAAAGTGGAGAAAAAATCATTGAAGTAACCGAGGTTTGTAGAATTTTCTTGGGTTGAAACAATTATTTCCCAGCAAATGACACTAGGCTTCAAGCATTCAATGTATAGAAACATTGAATGAAAAATGAAAAATCTTACCAGAGCCAAATGATTTCGCTGAGGAAGTTAAATAATCCATTAACAATTAAGATAGTCCATTGGTGGTGGGTGGGCCACTCGAATTCCTCCCAATGACCGTAGTGAAGAATGAAGAATAAAGGCCACAGAAGGGCAAGATTAAAAAAGCCAACAAAGCCAAAGAACATTGGCACGTCCAGCTTCTCTTCATTACCCGCTTTTCTCATTAAAAATACAATGTAAATCGCATACGCCAATGCACTGACTAGAGCTAAAACTATGCTGGTTGGTATCCTACTCGGCTCTATTGTGAACTCCGAATAACCAACTAATATCTGCAAGATGAATACAAAAGAACTTATGAATCTTTTTCGAATAAATATAAATTCTAATTATTCTAAAATTTATTTATTTATTACTTACGAGACCAAATATGCTAATGGAGACTGCAACCAATTTAGACAAGGTGAATTTGTCTCCTGCGTTATTTGGGAAGCAAGCAGCGAGGAATAGGATAAATAAACTAGACATCGAAGACAATACTGTTACAATTCCTGCTCCTGCTTCATCCAGTAATAGTTGATTCGTGTAATTCGCGATGAACCACTAAGATAACGAGAAGTTTTTTGTTAATTCTTTTTCGATAAATATTGCAATAGCAATGTTTATCAACTTGGGCCCTTCTAATTTAGAGTTGTATCAAATATGAACGCTTGAATTCTATTTTATTTCTATATTGAGTCTTACAGTTGTAAATTACTGTATTCACGTTTTTAACTAACCAATCCTTTTATTTTTGGATCTACCTTCCTTAAATAAAACTTCTACCAGTTACCGTAGCCCATGGTTACGGGTTATTTGTTCAATAATCGTTTAAGGCCAACGTTAAATATCAAAGATTTAAATTAAAGCTCACGTGCTTAAATTAAGTCGTACACTTTGCTAACTTAGAAGACTATAATTTGCATAAAATTTAAATAAAATCTCACCAGAATGCAAAATATGAGAGCGATTTTGGCAACTTTCTGAGCGGAGAATTTGTTAGCTTGCCGCCTAGCATATTCACCCGCTCTTACGCTGGCCTGATAACTCAGTCTGGCTAGAACGGCTTCCGTAGCGACCGTTTCTGACATGTGACGAACTTCTGCCAATTTGCTAAATCTCACCGATCTTATCGACGAATCGTCGCTTTCGGTTCCGGAAGAACGGTCGCACTGATCCGGGGTTTTAATTGGAACGAAGGTCGGGTCGCTCTAAATTAAAAAAAAAGTATTTACAATTTTATTTTCTTAATTTAAAAAGAACAAACGGACTAATTCCATTTCAAATTTTACATGATCAATCAGCAAATGTTTTGTAGAGAAAGGATTCTATAAATATTGGACTGAAATAATTTAACTAAAGAGAAAATTAGGATACTTACCAAACTTGTATTGGCTTCCGAATAAAAGTTGTCGTCCTCCACATTTGGATCCGTGTACTAAAATAATAATAATCAGAATAATTTATTAGATTTTAAGTTTAAAGAATTTAAAATTAAAACAATTGAAAAATTATTATTATAAAATTAGAGACATTTAAATTTGGAAATTAAAATTATTTACAAATATACATATGAATTTAATTATCCGAGATTTTTGATACTGAAATATATAAATGGTACCATGTAGGTGGTTGGTCGGTTGCATTGGTCTCGCCATGGAGGGAAAAAACAAAATCCGAGTAGATACAAGGTAAACATCGAAGATCTAATGTAGGTACTGAAAAATGGTTTTTCGAACTCGGGTCCTCTGTAAAGAGTCTGTAAAATAAGATTCAACGATAAAAATAATGGTTTTAAAGAATAAAAAAATTGCTTCCGATTTGGAGAGCAAATATATTTTTCGCTTAAATTTTGAGGAAGCTTACGTTCAGGACTTCTAGTTTGAAAACCCAAATGATGTCGAACATCAACAGTGCTGCGAGTCCAAGCACAAATTTTTGAGATCTGTTTAGCTCCCCAGCGAGCTTCCGGGGATGCTCCGTCATCCATTGTTGCCTCCGTTGTCGTAGTTCTCTGGCACGACTCATGATCCCACTTCTACGTTTTGGCCAATATTATCCACATGATGCCATGACTACCAGTCATTGACTAGAGTAAGACTCAAGACTGTAAAAGAGAATCGATAAGATTAGATTTAGAAGCTGAAGAAAAAAGATGTGTATCGTTCTAAAATATTTTTTTAAATCATTGAAGATACATACTGCGTTATTATTATCAAATTGCCTTTTAATTATAATACTATAAAAAAATAGTTGCAGGATTTAAATTGTCTCTTGCTGAACCAATTTCATGCAATAAAAATAGTTTATCCACCTTTATTGAATTACTGCCAAGCTCTGATATTCATATAATTCTTTGTCCAGAAATTCTACAGTCAAGGAAGTTTTTAATTAATTAAAATTTGAAAGGAAAAATAGTGATGAGCTAGTTGGTATAAGACTTTTATGAATATATTAAAAGTCAGTCCGGAAAGGATACTTTTTAATTGGTTATTATGCAGTTCTTAAGCGCTGAACAAACTGAGTATCGAAAAGAATGTAGACTTTAATTATAAATGTAGTTCTTGCTTCAGTTTTATCTTGCGAAGATATTAAATGGATACAAGTTTAATTCTATAAAATACTAAGACTTACTACGGAAGATTCCCCAGGTGTCCCTCGTCGATTTTAATGATCTTGATATATGCTGTAGCCCACTAAAAAAGAAACGACACGTGTTTTTTCTTGTCTGCGAACAATCAGTTTAAGGGGGTGAAACAGCCCCCTTTTAATTAAATCGAGCAAATAGCTTTCTTATTCCTCATGGTGAGGAAACTTTTCCGATAGATTTTGTTAAAAAATATTGCTTTTTTACATGTGAACCAATCAAATCTTCCCTTGACACTACCATATTGAGGGGCTGTTTCAACCTCTTAAACCGTTTGTTCGCAGATAATAAAAAAGTATTTTCCTTTTTAGAAGGCTTCAATATGTATGAAGATCATTAAAATCGGCGAGGAACACCTGGGGTACCTGTCTTGTTAGTAAAAAATATTTTAACATTATTTATTGATTTAAAAAAACTGCAATATTTCAAGTTTTTTTTGGATATTTGAATTCGAAATTATTCGATTTCGAAGATTTTAAAACACTTCGAACAGATTGAAAGATTAATCGTCAATTCATAGCTTCAAGAATACATTTTTAACATTAAGGAAGATGCATACATTAAACGAGGTAGAAGATCATTTTCTCAGCATCTTTATGTAAAGAGATGTTGTTGAGTGTGGGTTGTTTTAACAGATGAATGAAACAATAGATTCGAGGAGGTGGCTCGAGTACTTTTTACTTTGAATAGAAACCACTGAAGGAGTTTAGAAATATATGTATCTCTCTTACAGCTTAAAAACGAGAAGTAATTACATCATTCTAAGAATAGCGGTTATCAATTTTATGACAAATGAAAAAGAAGGTCAGTCAGAAAGTCTCAATCATTGATTCTAAACTCAATTACAGAGTTTTTAACTACAAAAATACTCAAGGTAAATTAATTTTAAAAAATGATCTAAGAAGAATGGAATATTTTAATATAATAATTTAATAATTGGGGTTAAACTTTTTTTTTAATTACCCGAAGATTCTAATTAAAAACGAAATTATATTACTGAACGTACTACATAAATGAATTTGCTAATTGGAGGTTCTTGCGGTTTTAATGAAAAACCGGAAACGATAAAAATGAACAGTAGAATCGTTATTCACGATGAAAGAGGTGAAATCTATCCCTTATGTAATAAAATTGTAATTCATATTATTACGTAGTTTAATAAGAATAATATAATTCTTTTTTTAACTAATAAATCGGCGCGAGTTAAAAATCAGAACAGGGAGAAAGGAAATCTTCGTAAATGAAGAAATACGCCGGTAATTTTTGTCTTATTTGAAAATTAAGAAGCTTAATTAATAAAATTATATTTATAATTACTTTTTTGACAGAATATTTAGCATATCGATATCTAATCAGAAAAGTACTTTACCTTAGTGATAACACAAATACGTGTCGTGTCTATAGTCGATCACATCACAAAAACTGGTTTTCTGGTTTGCGTATATTAACACTTCACAAAATATAAAACATTATGTGGTAATAATATCGTGGAATCACTAACGCTCGATATTTGCGGGAAAATTTTTTTGTCAGTTCCGTAAATACAGAAATATTTCAACATTTAGCTACCTTTATCACTGAACAACAATTCTTTTCGGCCATGTTTGATTTGCAGATGACGTTTCGTAGTTACACGAGTGGCCGCCAGAGAGCGATTAATCGAATGTTTTACCGGGAATTTTAAGTTTCAGTTCATCCATACAGTTATTTAAATTTTAAGTTCTTGTATAAATAATTAAATAAGTAATAAGAAGTTTTCCATTTCATTCTTTTACCCTCAATATTGTAAATTAAATTTTATTATCTTACTGATTTAAAATAAATTGATTTCGGGATTCTCCTGAGTCCTATGGCTGTAACCCGCGATACAGGAGAGTTGAAATAAAAGAGTGAATAGGGGTATGTTATCGATTTTTATTAATAACTAAGAAATATGATTAATTTAATTATAATAATAGATTAGAAAACATTTATATCTTTATTAAATATCCGAAGATTTAATCACATTTTTTTCGTTAAATAATTAAGGTATAAATATGTAATTTAAAAATAATATTAGCTAAATATTAGATGTTATCAATTCTTTAAAAGAATAATAGTAACTTTAACACTTCATTTTTTCGAAAATTATGAAAAGGGGAAATCTAGTTAGGTAATGCAAATTTATGGATTTTTTTTATCCTAAACATTTTAGTGTGAGAAAAGCTTTAATCCAGTGGTTGCTGGGTAACTGCTGACAACAACAATGTGGTCATTTGTACGATTCCTTCAGTAATAGTAAACATGTGAAAAAGCACATTGCGTTACTGGAACTAGTAGTGTCTTAATTTTCGAATATCAATACAAATTTATTATAATTAAATTATAAAAATTAGAGAATGGCTAATAACGCGATTAGTAATGGTAGAATACAACAGGGTAATACAGCGCAACGTACGAGAAGCGATAAAAGTAAAAGAGGTATAGTTTTCATGATTTTAATTAGTTTGTTGTTTTGGAAAAATTTTCTTTACAGTTAAAAACATCTTACTTTACTTTTTTTTGGAAACCAAGTACAAAATCTGTTTGCTTATTAGTACAGAATATATTAACTGATATTTGTTTTGCTTACTGTAATTAGTTGGAATTATTATTATTTTACTTTATGAGTAGTTTATACGAAATGTATACTAGATAATTGCACTTGAACATTTCGTGTCTCTAATTAGTGCCGGATGTACCAGCTGTAGAAGTGAGAAATTGGCTTTTACATAGGCATTATACTCGACATGAATACAAAATATGTAACTCACTAATTGAAGAGGAACTAGCAAAATCCAACGGAGAGAATGAATATGCTAACTACCTAAAGGTATAAATAACATTTTTTTAAAATTAAATGTCTTCAAATTTTTAACTAATACTACGAGGTAATATATTTACGAAAGTTAATTTAACTGATTAGAGTTTCTTTTTTCGATCATAGACCGCGGTTTAATTAATTCAAAAGCGAAAAATTTCAAATTCGAGGACGAATTTAAAATTCTATGTATTTATGAATTTTCGATTATTAATTCCAACAGGAAAAATAATTCATTTCTGCATTCTGTTAGGGACTTATTTTGAGAACAGAAGGAAAAGTGCAAGAAGCTTTGGAATGTTTTCAGAGATGTTACAAAATTGATTCTTCGAATATTAACAATAGAAAACAAATCGGCAAAACTCTGTGAGTATTTTTATAAAATGAATAAAATGTTGTGATAACTACAAAATTTCCATTTAGAAAAGTTCAATTTTCAAATCTAAATTATTCTTCAACAATATACAAAGAAGGGTTTAAAAATTCAGGTTTATTTAATCAAATTAGTTCCTTCATTGTTCAATTCCTTTCAAGATTTCTTTTGGGTCGCCATAATGAAGCAGTAGAAGTTTATGTAGAAGTAATTGCGAATATGACAAAGCCAGATTGGGAAATTCATCACAATCTGGGTAAGTTACATTAAAATGAAATTTAATATTTTTAAGCTTGATTTGTCCTTTTTGGCGTTGATGGCGAGAAAAAAAAAAAAATATTTCACGCAGAAAATTGAGAATTTAATCTTTGTCTGTAGGTGAGTGTTATATAAAACTAAATCAACCGGAAGATGCGATAAAGTATCTGAAAATGGCAATTGAATTGACAAAGAATGAGGTGCCTTATTTGACGCTGGCTAAGCTTTACGTCTCTCAAGATCAAATTACAGATGCTGTGAGCACTTATGCGGCAGCTTTGAAGTTAGTAAAGCTTAATAAATATATATTAAGCTCCATATATTATCTCCTGTAGTAAACAATGTTTAATATAATTAACCTGAATATCTTAGAAGGTTATCTATAGTAGGTAACCCTCCAGATGATCACTTTAACTATTCAATAAATTATTTTAGGAGTTCCCAGTAATAGGAGTTAAAATAACGTTCAAGTTTACTCCTATAAACCAGGTTGAATACATAAAATATATGGGGGAGCTTTAAATGAACACTAGGACAACCAAATCATTTTGACCCATTTGCTTCTTCTCGTTGTTGCTATTCCTGAACTTTGGAGATATACCGAATCGTTTTCGTGAATTTTAGTAATTTCAACCTCGGTCGTTTTAGTGTTAATTCCAAAAAGAATCAATATATTAATTATATTAAAATGTATTGATACATATTACATACCATAAAACCAAGTCACATCTTGCCTTTAAAAGTAATTTTACAATTAGAAATTTCTAACATATCGAATTTTATTTTCATGAAATTCTAGTATGTAGTATAGTAAAGTTTACTAATGAAAACTCTTCAGGAGTATAACTTTCCATTAAGAAGATGAGCATTATTTTCCTTATTATACTAATTACTAGAAGGAAACTTCCCATTGGACTAATCAAGTTGATACTTGACTTTACAGTTTTGTGGACGTAGTTTTTATGTCAATGGTTTAGTCGACTAAAGTTTGAAATCCATTAAGAATTCCCAGAACGATTAAATTAACGCACTTCCATCACTTGAATTTGAATTAGAAAGTTAGATCAGGTTTATTCTACGTTGTTCATCGTCGCAGCTTCGGAGTTTCCCTTTGCAAGTTTAATGCGAGATTGCTGTCTCTCAAAAAAACAGGAAGTCAAGGTCTAGATAGCTATTTCTAGAATAATATGAATTAAAAAATATATTTTTACAAATTAAGAAATAAACAAATTAAAAATCGCCAGGAATATTAAACCTTCAAATTTAAAATCTTCGAAATTAAACGAAATTTAATTTAAACTTTAATTTAAACTTTAATCTAAAATTTAAGAATTAAAAATTAAAGTATTTGAAATTACACATTCGATGCCTTTGTGCGTTTTAAACAGAATAATTTTAAATAATTCCAGCATTGCTCCGGAGAATGAGAAAATAGCAACGGAATTGGGTCTTCTCTATTTACAAATGGGAGACGTCACTCGAGCTATTCAGCAGTTTGAAACAGCTTTAACAAATTTACCGGGCTATTCGAAAGCACTCTTACCATTAGGATTTATAAAGCAGGTAAAGTTTACTCGTACATTAATTCTACTACTACTATACATATAACATTTAATTTCAAATTAAAAAACGATTTATTAAAAAATATCTTTTTTTAACAGAAAGATTACAGTAGAAAAATGTTGTCGAAATCCTGATTGCAATGTCTGCGATATTTTCGAGATATATGGTAACATCAGTTTTTTAAGATAGGATTCTGTTCATTTTTTTAGATGGGTGAAGAGTATGACACAGCATTATCGAAATACAGATTAGCATCTCAATCAATCCCAGAATCTTGGACCTTATGGAATAATATAGGCATGTGCTTTTACGGAAAACAGAAGTACGTTGCAGTAAGTAATACCTATCACGGAGAAAAATGGATATTCAACCTTAATATCTTGGATAATGAACTATGTGACAGCCATCTAAGATAATCAGTCTAAGTATCTGGATATTCAGCCTCAATATCTTAGATGCCCAAATAGGTGACCAACTATCTAAGATATTCATTCTAAATATCCAGATACTAAGTTTAGAAAACGAGATAATTAGGCTGAATATATTTAATTTAATTTTTTGAATTTTTTTATTTTTATAACAACAAAATTTAAGTAATAATTCTAATATAATTTTTTTGTTTAACTTTAAAGCCTTTCGAAATAGGGTCCCGATACAAAGTGATTGTCTGTTTTGATGTAGATGACTTTGCTCCCCTTCCCTTCAATCCCTTGTCACTTTCCTAATACCGTTCTAATTACATTCCTGAGAGTCATTAGGGGGTTTTAACGTAAATAGAATATCCTTCTCGCTAAAGTCGGTTACTCGCCAATACGGTTCCTCAATCCTTATCACTTCTCTATATACATACTGAAGAAGCGAGTAATTTTTCTTCAAACCGATTAAAATATTTGCAGATGCACGCATGAAGATTTCCGGTTTATGTAAACGTAAAAGTCTAATTTTTTAAGTAATTACCACTGAAATCAATGGAATATAATATCTGATATATCAATTTCTTTAGCTTTGATTTCAAGTACATATACGCAATTTAATGATTATTTATTGAAAGATGAAGTTGATTTATTTACGCAAACATCTATTTTGTATTTTACTTATATTTTTTATGGAAGATTTATATGAAAGTGGGTTTTTTATTTGGGAGATTAAAAGTAAGGGAAAATGGTAAAGGAAAGCAATCCGCCTGCATTTTATGTCTAGAATCTCGTGTCGTTCATTGCCAGGTTTAAAAAGGCTTTAAAGAAATAATTTATAAGTATACTACGGTTGAAGAGAGAAAAGCATTAGGATTTTAACTCTTAGTATTCTATATTTAGAAATTGTAGTTTAGATAAAAATACAAATTTTAGAAAAACTCACAAGAGTTTTCTTAGAATCATTTGCATATTATTCATATATTTTTCATGATCGTGTCGATGGAAGTGGGCGTTGATACTTTAACTTAGCCTTTGAGATATTCAATAAGTCCTTTACTGCGTGGGACCAAAGAGTTTGTATAAAAAAGCATCCTAAGATGCTCCTTTGATTTAAATTTAAAGAATAAAAGAAAAACCTAGACATACTAATACTTTGTCTTTGACCATCCAGGTTGAAGAAAGGGAAAATGAAAATAGCACAGGAGTAAACAAAAGGAGATAAAATGCAGTTTCGACGTAAGCCTGAAGAAAATGAGGTCACTTGAAAGTAGCAATTGCAAAGATTCAAGACAGTCCATCAATTATTGATTTTCTAATAGTTTCAGAATTTTTAAAGTTATTTTAAAATTTTATTTCAGAGAATTAATCCATTTATTTTAATTTAAGATTTTGAAGAGCATTTGAAATTGTATTATTCAAATAATTTGTAGAAAAATGAATGTGAATGAAAATAAGGGACTAAAAATAGTTGACGATTTTTTTTTGTTAGGCTATCAGCTGTTTGAAGAGGGCTCATTACTTGAATCCACTGGCTTTACCACCAGCATATAACTTGGGAACTGTTTTTTTAACGACTGGTCAGCCGGCATCGGCAGCTACCTACTTATGTGCTGCAGTTTCCGCCGGATCTAAGACGGCCATGCCATATTTATTACTTGGACGTGAGTAAAGACACGTTTATTACAATATTAGAGTTAATTTTCGTAAATAAACTTGATTATTTAGAGTTTAAATTTTTTAAATAGATGCAACTATGTAGATGATGATTATATTTTTCATTTGCATTCAAAAAAATCATTTTCTGTTTTAAATTCGTTTGATTAAACAAAATTTCGATTATTAACACTCGAACGATTTTTGGAAAATTTCTGTATGTATTGTCCCTCGATTTTTTATTTTTAAGTATATTGTGTGCTTTTCATCGTATGCCATTCCACCATTTCAATTTTTCCTGCCTTTAAAACCTTTGAACAAAAAGAACGTCCAAACTCTTTCGGTACATTCAAACAAAAGAAAACTTCAAACAAAATAATTCCGTGTTCTCTGGCATCAGTAATTTTCTAGCTTTTGAAAACCACTGAAGAAAGTTCGTGGGATTTTAAAGGTTTGTTCTTTTACATTTCCTCTTCTCTGCTGCAAATAATTCAGTTTTAAATTAATGAGATGGGAATGAAAACTCTTTAGGACCGCAAGAGAAATTTCCAGGACGAATACACATGTTTTCAGTACCCTTTATGATTTACACGAAGTGATAGCAAAGATTTATGGGAAGATTCTTGTCTTCGAAACAATATTCTCTGTTTAAATATTTACTTAATGTGATCATTAATTCACACTTCTTGTTTAGTTTTCTATCCTCTTTTGTTAAAGTGGCTCTAAAACAAATGAACGACTTGGAGGGAGCTGTTGGAGCCTTGGAGAAAGCGCACTCATTATCACCCCAGGATCCTTTGGTGCTTATCAATTATGCAGTAGTACTCTACATTCATGGGAAAAAAGAAGCGAATGACATCTTGACAGAACTCAATGACATCATGGCTGTTATTGATGTCGATCCACAGGTAATAATAAAAAGCACTAAAGTAAATTTCAACAAAATGCAGGTAACTTATTTAGAAAATTATTACTGATATGGTTTTATTGTATAATATATATATATATATATTCGTAACAAATTCGTAAAAGATTCTATTTCAGCGAGTGAAAAAAAATGTGATTAGACCATTATCTTTACTCAGAATTTGTGGAATCCTAACGAGAAATTATGTCTCGGGTTTCACTATATGTATAGAATGACCCAACTTTATAATTGGCAAAAAATAGTATTTCCTGTCCTTTGGGAAAGATTTAATCAGCTTTATTACGATTTTCTAAGGAAGTTATTTAATTTGTTAAAGTGTTCTTTGACTTTGAAGTTTACCTAGAGAAGAAAAAGAAAACAGATCTGCTAGCTCAAAACTTTGAGGGAAGTATATGCAATTTATCATTTTAAATTTGGGTCAATCTGAAAGTTTTTGAAAATCTTATACCATGTGAATGTGCATTCAATATTTACTGGCATTCTTTTTATTTTCATAGATCTCTGAAACAGCCAAAAAGCTTTCGAGCAAACTTCGAGATGAAAAAAATTATGCAGAAGAGAGAAGAATTTTGGGCACCGATGAAGTTTAGTGAGAGTGGAAAATTAATTAAATCTGAAACTTAAAAATTTTTTTTCTCATTTTACAGATGATCCCGTCAGGCATTCACCCTTAATTAATCCCCCCCCCATCCTCTCATATTAAAATACATGCACTGAATATAAATGCAATATTTGACAAATAACTAATGAATGGAATTTTGTTCCATAATTTCCCCCGTCACAAAGCTTATTTCATAAAGTGTGATTTTATGACAGAGAGAATGTAACGTGATAAAATTTTCTGCTCTGGTGAAATCGCTTTGCATTTTAATGAATTGCTTTTTCGTTTGGAAAATATATACTGTTAGGCTCCCTTTTATAAGGATATAAGTGTGTTTTGATGTAATAAATGTTGATAAGGGGTAGGTGACTTTTCAATGCTTATTTGAATTTTATGAGTTGCTGAATAATACGAGTATTATTTTTGCAATAACTTTAGATATTATACCTTTATAAAATAGACTATTGAAAATTGTTTCGTTTCTAATTGAATATACTTAATTATGCTAGCATTGAAAGGGTCGATGGAGCTGAGGCAATTTTCACTCTCCTATATGAAAAAAAATATAGTGAGCTTTTTATTGTCACTTTTACGAGCCCAGATGCGCTCTTTTTCAATGTCTTAAGACATTCCTGGCACGTTTCTAGCACAGACAAATGATGTAGTGAACTGTAGCCTTTGAAAAAGCGTTTTCGTATTCGGAACGATGTTGAGGATAAAGCTTCGCAAAATCCGAGAGAATTAAGGACTGGAAGTGTTTTATGAAGCTTTTACAGATGACTTTCCCGCTTGTCACTCTCAGTGAGTCGATAAGTTGAAAGTCAAATTTTCTGCTGATTTAAAAAAGAGTTGATTGTTTCATTTTATTTTGTTAACTCAAGAATAAGAATATCTTCAAAACATCCCACTATAATTTATTCATACTAGCAATTATTATCCGTGCACTTTGCGCGCGATTACTTTCTCGTTTTGCACTCCTTTTGCTAAAAGCAAGGCGTCATAAATTTGTTCCACGGATTTTTCAAGATATTTTGAAACTATTTTCGAACTTTTAAAATTTTTTCCATTTTCTTTTGTTTCAAGACGTTTAGAATGATTTTAAAGGATCTCAAGATATTAAAAGTGATTTCAAAATATTTTAAACGATTTCAAGACTTTTCAAACGAATTCGAGAGATTTAAATACATTTTAATTGATACTTCAAATCTCTTGGAATTTTTAAAAATCACAAAATATCTTATCTCTTTGAATTGTTTGAAATTCCTGTACATCATTTCTTTTGTAATTATTTTACTTTTATAAAATATTTTATTTAAATCTTTTGAATACTTTCGAAATCCCGTGAAATTCCATAAAATATCTTGAAATCTTTTAAAATATATTCAAATCTGTTCAAATTTCTTGAAATTTTATAAGATAAAAAAAAGGTGCATTGCAAATATGAATCGTTTTTAATAATTATATTTCAGGAAAATATTTAAATAATTATACTGCTAAGGGGAAAAAAATAATCTCACATTCTTCGATCTCACCTCGTAGCTTCTAAGGGGTGAATTCACATATCTTCTCGTGCTTGCTTCCATCTTTATATTCACGCAATAAAACGAATACGGGGTCATTCACAAAATACGTAATATTTTTTTCGCCCTTTTTGCCCTCCCTAGCTCCTATCGTAAAAGGCCGTGATATTTACTAGACTTTCCTTGAAAAATACGAAATAAATGTCAAAGTTAATTGCAAACTTTTGTTCTTGATCTTAAATTCCGCTTCTTCTAATTTTTGTATTTTATATTAACAGTTTTGAAATTTAAAAGCATCACGTATTTTGTGAATAACCTCTAATATGGTAATTTTCAAGATATTACACAAGTTTTTTTTTCTTATGGAGATTCTTTATCAATTATCAATATTTACAAAGTCTTAGATTCAAAATGTCTAACTGAAACTTCTATTGCGAGAGATGCATGATTTGCACAATATCAGAAGAACTTTAGCGTAGCGATGATAGCATTGTGAAGTAAGAAAGCGAAGCTTTGAGAATCTTAGCATTGAATAAAATGAATGAAATATTTTTGAAACAAAGAAATTTTTCAATATTTGAAGCCTAAAAATTAACTCATTAATAGAGGATAATATTAATTAATTATATCTTACCTTACAAAAAGTGACCATGTTTAGTTCACATAGCTTTCCAACCGTTAATTTGCGAGGCTTATCTGTTTGCATCATTATCATAGTTAGTAACTTTTTTGATTTTTCTGGCATGTCATACCAACACGCCTTGTACCTAAATTTAAAAGAATGATTGAATAGACTTGCAATTGAAGGATGGCACGGCATAAGGGATTAACTCACATTTTTCCAAAAATGATATTATTAGCTTGAAAATTCTTAATAATTTAAATACACATCCTCCCAAAGGATTTGTTTATAACTAGTTTTTTCAAAATTCCCATAAAAAACGGAAAAAATAACTAAATTTCAATTATTAAAATTTATTATTAATTATTGAATTATTTTATTTATTTATTTTAATTATTCAAATTATTTCCCCGGGGTGGACTTTTTTTTTTTAAATTGAGAATTAGATTTTACAGAACGTTTTTTGTCTCTCCTGAAAAATTGGATAAATGTGGGTTAATCCCTTATGCCATGCCACCCTTCAATTGTTCTACTTTAATTTATTATTCGTCAATAATAATTTAACATTTATGAGCTTCCTATCAGATGACAAATGTCGTAGAAATTAAAACGTACGCCTCATTTGCAACTTCAAAGCTATGATCTAGTAAATTTTGAGCAGGCAAACTGAGGACAAAGGTGTTGAAGAATATTGCAATTGCGAAAGCTCCATATTTAATGGTATTAACTATATTGCCTAGGGAATTTAAGGTCTAAAACAGAGAATACAGTAATTAATCAAAAGTTAAAGATTTTTAGTAATAAAAAAATTATTCGTATTTTTAATTAATTAATCAAAGATTACCTGAATTAATACAACACTATTTGTTATTATATTACCACCTACGGTGAAGAAAAGAAACGGAGAGTAAAGAGACTGGAGAGTGTTCGAATATCTGAAATTTCATGTCGACTTTCTTTATTATTTTGCTGTCACTAATACTTACTTAATTATCATTCCAAACAAATTTTTATTTTTGAATATTTATTATTCCTTGTAAAACTAATAATAAATAATGAAATTATGATGTTCCATACCTAATCGCGTAGTTATGCAACTTGATACAGAAAGTCATTTCATTGTAAAGAAAATCTTTTTTGCCTTTTTCTGAGCTAAGAATTTCTGCATCCATTTTTTTCAAAACGTTCTTGAAACGATAGCTGTAATATAAATAATATTACATGCTACGAGTTGAGGAATAAAAATTGGTATTCTCTATATTGATTATTTACTATTTTTTACCTGATAATTGCAAATATTCCACAAGCATGTTGAGTGGTAACGGCTAGCATCGCTTCATTGGAGAGCATTACCGATAAATTAATAAAAGCTGTAACACTACCATGGACTAAAATCCAGTTAAAGTATTTATCATGATCAAAGGGAAACTGTACTGGATACACTAACTGCTTAGGCCGAGACTCATTTAAAGGGGTTAGAATATCAAGAACAATTGGTGTCATTGATGCTGATACGAATGTAAAAACCGTCGCATAAAGATACCCTGAAAAGTTTCAAATTCAGTCACTCTTTTCTTAATGACGGTTTTGAGTTATTTTTTAATGTTTACCAATATATAGTAGAGTGAAGTTTCTTCCATTTTCTGCATAATTACGTAGAATTTCTAATTCCAGTCCAGAAGACCATAACTTCCAATCGCATTTAATATAATTAACAAGTATTAGCAGCTGTGAATATTAGAAAAACGGTGGTTTCAGTTTGGGCAAATATTTCGTTTTTAAATCAAGGCAAAATATGGGGTTAAATAATAAATATGAAATTAAATAACTAACAAAGGCGAAAAACAGGCGAAGCAAATTAGAAACTCGATTTAAATTTTAAATCAGATCGGGAAATCTTACTTTTTCTTGACTGCAACTGTAAACGGCAAGTTGAAAAAAGCACATCATAATAAGAGTTAGGGGTGGAAGACATTCAAGCGTTGCATCTATGTCGTTGCCCCAAACCGCAAAGAGAAAACAAAACTAGACTCAAAAAGAGGATTTTTTGCACTGAAAAACAGCTAATAAATAATTTAAAAATCAAACCATAAACCGCGACTTATGGTTACAGTAAGAAACAAAAGTATATTTTGTAATGTAGAAAGTAGTAAACAAAAAATCTTAAAGTCAAAAAGCTAATCACTTAAAAAAGCGCATATATAAATGTATAAAAGTTCGTACAAAAGAACGTACACTTTCTTTTGTACAAACTTTTATACGTCCTTTTGTACGTACTTGGGTACGTCCTTTTGGACATTCTTTTATATGTCCTTTTGTACGCACATTTATACGTCCGCTTTTTATTTAATAAAATTATGTTCATTTATCTATATATATATATATATATCTTTTTCAAAACGTAAGGAGATATATTACCTGGAGATAGAGTGTACTAATAAGTGAAAAGAAAATGAAAAAGCTTCCTAACAGCTTTTGTCTATTTGATTGATAGACCCACTGTCCATGGCACGAGAGGAAAAATTTGTTGATTTTGTAATATCTACAATCAAAAACATCCATTTCTGGCGAAGACTTCTATGAAACTGATTCATTTTACAAGAGAGTAGATTCAGTGAAGTATCACTTTCATTATCGCTGTAGTGCTTTACACAGAGCAATTCTCATA
>JAUESH010000044.1:7679598-7693079 GCA_032275165.1 Synergus magnus
TATATATTATTAAATAATTATTAGTTTTATTAAATTCATTGAATTTATTAAACGTTTATAGCTTTGTAATAATGTAATATAAAATGAATATAAATATAAATCGTAGAGGAAGCTTTAGTAGTGGTGACAGGATCCAGTTTCCAAAAATAGTTTTTTTGGAGATATTTCAAGGGGAATATATTAAATATGATGTACTGAAAAATTATTGTCCGGATGTGTGAGTGTGTGTATGTGTTACACGCTCTTTAACGATCCTGCATTATCTCGAGAACGTGTGCATATAAATTCATGAAATTTGACAGACTTATTCCACTATATACCAAGTTGAATTTCTTGCAAGGGTTTAACAAAACATTTAATTTTACAAGTTTAATATACTTTTACAATTTTTTTAAAATTGGTTTTTCAACTATAACTTTTCAAATTATTAAAATTTAAAGCTTATGTAACAAGAATAAAGATTCCTTATGTCGAGACGAATCGATCTTCCTGTAAGTTTAATACATTTCATTGAAAATTAAAAAAGTTATGGTTTTTTATAATTTCGAAAAATTGATCTTTCAACTGTAACTTTACAAATTATTGCATTTTAAAGCTGATGTAAAGAAAATAAAAATTTCTTGTGTTGTAATTAATCAGATGACCTAATATTAATACATTTGATTAATTAATTAATACTTCCTCTATGAGGAAGCAATTCATAATCGCTTCCAGCAAGGAAAGTGCTCATTGAATGAGCACAAAAGTTGTTCCAACTTCAGAGCTAGTTATACATTTTACATGCTTCATGAGATTTAATATAAATTTAATCATTTAATATGTGTAATTGAAATTAAATGTTAAAATGAATTTCAGAATTTTAATTACAAAGCTGACAGTAATTAGTTTTGAATTTCAAAGCCAAAAAATGCAAAAAGTATTGAAAGTATAATGCGATACAGAGTGCAAACAAGAGTTCAGTTTAATTTATTAATAAAAAATATTTATTATTATTATTTCATAGTTCCAAAGAAAGAATACATTGAAAGTTTATAAGTAATTCATGTTTATAATATGTATAAATAAATTCAAGCTTTACATACGTATAATTTTTTCTACAATTTAAAAATTTTATTTATATGTTACAATTTTATTATCTGTTAATTATTATAAATAATTCGTTGAAGGGAGGCAAATAATCCTGGGGAATATTAACTATTTGCTAGATCGGCAATTTTTGATATCTTAAATCAACAAAAATACAAGGAGAAATTTATATGACATACAATCGACGTATAGTCGAAGTCAATTCCATCTCATTATTCGTCGAAAGACACACATAATTTCCCTTACAAATTTATACGGAACGAAATTTTCTGAATTCTCCGAAACCTCCGGTTTTTACAATAAATTGATGATTACAATAATATGGTTTAAGATTTTATTTTTCATTCTTATCAGAGAAGCGTATATATTAGGTTGTGTAAATTAAGAAGCTTTTAATGTTGAAAGCTTTATTCAATTTACGTCACTTAAACTTCAAATTAAATCTAAATCCATTAATTCAAGTGCTTTTATATAGAGGTAATTGAATTTGAAGTTTGTTTTCAATTATAAAAATCCCTTGATGGAGAAATTAAAATTTAGTATAAGTTGAATAGAGATTGTTTTGTAATATATTACTAATTTAATATAATTATGATTGGGTTATTTAAGGTAAATTAATTTAAATCACAAAACAATTTTCTCTACGATTTTAGAGATATAATATTTTTTAAATCGATATAAATTTCCTCGGGGATGTTTTTACACTTGGGGAGCTTTTATATTTTATAAAATTGAATGGAATAGTAAGATTTCAATGAAGTATGAACTTTGAATTACACTCTCTGATACTCTATGGTAAAAGTATTGAAAAATTCTTGTAAAGAAATGAATGTAATAGAAGCAGACGAAGAGAAACAAATATGCACTATACACCCTTGAGAGAAAGATGTGTAAGCATAAAAATCAAAGGAATGGGTAGAAGAAAAGGAAAGGAAAAGGAAAAAAAATTCAAGGTTGCGTCCCAGTTGAGAAATGTCTCATGGGGTTCTTTCTTATATATCAAATCTAAATTTTGTCCTCTCTTCTCCAAAGCTTTTATTCGTCATACGTAAATCGAAAAATATATCAAACTATTATGCCCGACAACATTTTTACTTAATTTGCGTCGCTATAAGTTGGGTGAAATTCAATTATATATTTGCTCTGCTTCTGACTTTATTAAAAGTTACAGAATATCTCCATTCTCGGCAAACCGCAAATACGTAGCGAGTTGAATTGCTAATCTTGGTCTGAATGAAGATGAGAATACTTTGATGTGCTTAACTGGGCAAAAAGAAAGACCATTTCATTTCCATTGCATTTAATAAGAATGAAATGTGACTTTCAAAATATTAAACGAATATAAGACCTTAGGTTCTATAAAGGACAAACATTAATTGCTAAGTACTTGAATTTCCAACACTGAAAAAAAATCTGGTTAGAATAACGAGAATTCTGGTTATTTCAACTAGAAAATAATGTCAAATACATATGTCCTTTCTATCAATATTCTATTATAGTTAACAGTATTAGAAGTTTCTGGTAACAAGAATTTCTGGTAAGAGTAACCAGAATTTGTGGTTAATATAACCAGATATTTTGTAACCAGACGCATCTATAGTAACTTTAACCAGAACTTTGTTTTGAGTGTTGAATTTCCAATGTTGAGGCCGGCTATACTCATATTATATTTTCAACGTAAAAAAGTTATTATTATAATTCGAAGTGTCTATTATTTGTCCAGCTTTTTAGGGCGACTATATAGATTAGTTAACTGAACACGATCATTTTCGGTTCTTTTTATGTGACCCCTCCGAGGAAAATACGTGTATTACGTGCTTTTAACAACGCCTTTTTACGACACATATTTTCAATTTTCGTCCCCGAAATGTTATTAAAACAGAAATAAAAAGTTCTATAAAATATTTCAATGAATAATCAATTTTTAATATTTTCGCTTCGCATATTTCAATCTTTTTTTCTTTTTACAATTTTTATTCAGCTTCATCAGAAATCTCAGTTACAGTATTCAACTGTGCCTCATTCATTAAATAAGAGCGCCAACTCTGCTGTAAAATTAATTGAAAGATGTACAGATCTCAATTTTAAAATAGGCGCTAACTATTCTTATGGAATATCTTGTTACGAATAACCGAAATCAGTAAACAGGATTGGTCGAGTGGAAAGGGGAAGGGGGGCCTGTCTAATCCTGTTTGCTGATATTGGCTAGTCTTATGGAATATTCCGTGAGAATAGACACCTCCTTTAAAATATTCAAAATTCCTTAAACTTGTCCAAAGGTAATTGATTGAAAGCTCTATAAAACTTAAAGCTCATTTATCACGTTTGTAGGATGGCCTTTGTGTGATCGATATTAATAAATACTTCCTGTTCAAGTTTTATTGAACGTGTGATATCCACGTACTCGATCCTGTATTTATAGCTGCTTGATATCACCTCTACCTTTCTCAAGGAAGGGTCTTCTATCTTGAGCAAGTGGAAAAAGTTCAGTAAGGACAAATAAAGTGAAAAGATAAATTAAGAGAATTTTATAAGTACATAAATAAAGTTCGTTCTTCAAACATCAGTTTAAATTTGAGATTATATTAATTGCTAATCATAATCGTGTTTTGAATTCATTACTAATTACTAATTATGATTTGATAAGTTTTAAAATATTGTCGGCTGAATTAATGATTCTATATATGTTAAAAACACTAGTGTAAAACTTAATACTTAAAATTTTGAACATTCTTCTGCAAAATGCTGTGTGACAAGGGTAACGAAAACTTTTGGATGATGAGAATACTTAACAGAGTGACTTTCGTTGCTTCCGAAAGTCGAGACTTGTTTGAACTATTTCATAAACTTGTAACTTTTCATACTATGTCGCTTACGCTCGCTTTGAAATTTGTATAACTATGCGCAAATTACGCAAAATTTTAACGTTTTCAAAACTCCATGGGCATGTGATAATTACCATAAAATAAATATTTTTTGCAAGAACTAGGCTATTTACCTCCGTCTACATGAAACGTAGATGGAGTTTTAGCGAAAAATATTAATTATTGCAGACGTAAAGTTGCGGCAACTTAATTCTTTTTTTTTTAAGAAAAATGTGTACTTTATATTCCGGAAATACATTTTGATAAAATATTTCTTAAAAAATCTTTAAAATTTGACTAAGACCAACATTTTTAATCACAAAAATCTTTTTTTCGGGTACAGGGGGTCTGAAAACATGGAGATTTGATGATAATGTAAACAGATAACTTTTTCGCAAGCACCTATATTTTCCCTGAATGGCATATCAACAGTGGGCATACACGACCCTTTTTAAATAGGTTTTCAACCGGGTAAAAAACTCCAAATAGGTAAAATATTCACTACGATTAGCTGTAAATCACCGGCTAAACCACTGAAATAAAGTACATTCTTTCTGATTGCTCACTACTTGTCACACCTTGTCACGAGGATGTAACAATCTCTCTAATAAGAGAAAAAATGAGAGAGAGGAAATGAAGCGATAAAAAAAATGATCTTTTACCGGTTTTCCTTCGAGAAAAGTTGATTGCTTTATCGCAAAAGTAAATGATTAAAAGGCAAAAATATTTAATGATGGAATTAAGAAACCTTCAAAGAAGGAAGAGGAGAAACTTGATGAGAAAATTAAGTTACGTATAAAAGATGAGTAGATTTTTCTTCATAGTTACGACTGCGCAGTTTCTTAACGTGAAATAAATTAATCACTTATCCTTTTGACGAAAATGGAGATATTTCCTCTCTGTATAATTTCACGTGGATTCGGCTAAATATTAAATTGATATTAATGATGATAAATAATAAATATATGTATTAAAAAGTAGTTTAACTTTCAAGACATTATAAAGTCATTATCTCATTATACTGGCAACAAATTTGCATATAATATTTCTTATAATAATAGTCAAATTATATTTTTAAAAATGTTCTTTTATTCAAACAAATTGTAAAATTGTATCTTATGAAAACACTAAAACAAAATCGAAGTGATTTTACTCATACACGAAAAAGTATTGCAATCAATTTGATGTTACGCCGAGGAAATCAGAGATTGCAATTTTTCTCTCCGATAAGTATATAGTGAATCTCAAAGGAAAATTTTCAAAGAAAAATGTGATAGAGAAATATATAGAATTTTCTAACTAGTGTGGTTGAGAATATAATATCAATCACTGGTTGTATAATATAATATTAATGGTAAATTGAAATAATCAATCATTAGAGGAATGATTTGTAAATAATAAAATAATTTTAATTAACAAATTATTTTCTATACAAGACTGATGACATTATTCTTTACTCTCAATTATTTAATTTGACAATTAAAATATGCAAAATTCATGTAAGTAATGTATTGCAATAAAGATTAAAATTAGATATTTTTTCACTCACTTCTTTAGTCTATTTTTAATACAGAAGTATAGCTTTAGAGGGAAAAAGTGTCTAGTTTTAATACATTTTGAATAAAATCTCCTGTTTTACGCAAAAAGAGTGAAAACTAGACAATTTTTCATTCTACAGCCATACTTTCTATACTAAAAATAGACTAAAGAAATGAGCGAAAAAATACCTAATTCTATATATGTATTGAATAAAATGAAGAGATTGAATTTTGAAGTTAGAATGTTTTTCCAACGCCCTTAACACTAGTGTGGGACGAATGATTCAACAAAAAATGGACGAAGTGTTATCATTTTATTGTGAATTCAAAGAAATGGAAGGAAGAAAAATGTATATGATTTCCTAGCTAGTAAATATATTTCTCGATTCTCTAAGGAACATAAAATACACTATTTGATATGTCACTCCTTTGATATTATATGCAACATGCATTTCTCTCAATAGATATTTATTTATCTTTCAATGAAAACACATTGTCCTTTAACTGTTTTTTATCGACAATGTTTTCAGAGTTTTCATTTTGAGAGAGACGAAACTATAATAAATTCTTTTAAAGTTTACAAACAAAAGTTTAAACTCTTAAAGTAGATACAATCCACTTACACCTACTTGTATAAGCAAATTAAAGGCGAAGTGTTGAAGCGTAAAAGCTTTAGAGAGCTTTTGATCATAAAGGCTTTAAACATTTTTAAATTACACATATATCAACATCAATAATTACAATAAATGCAAAATTGTTATGATATAACTAAAAATTCAATAAAAAACTCGAATTAAAATTATTATTATGTTTTAAAGTACATATTAAAATAACTATGGATATAAGTAGGTACTACGCAAAATGAAGTCATAATTTAAAATATTCATAATATTGATAAAATTAAATATAAACATTCTGATGGAGTGGATACAGCTTAATAAAAAATGCTATGAATATATTTTAAGAGTACACTCTATTCTGTGCGTTTAAGATTAAGGGTGAGCTTTGCTTTCAATCTTAAGTACGCCATTTCTATTTTCTAAAGATTTTAGAGACGAAAATTTTCCTTGAGGCCAAGGAATGTACCTCAGGTGTCCCTCGCCGATTTTAATGATCTTGATATATGTTATAGCCCACTAAAAAAGAAACGAGACACGTGTTTTTTCGTATCTACGAACAAACGGTTTAAGGGGGTGAAATAATTCCCCTAATTTGATAGAGTTAAGGGTGGCTTACCCCAATAAAATTTTTTAATTAAATCTATAAAATAACGTTTCATCCCTCATGGTGACAAAACTTTCCCGATAGATTTTGTTAAAAACATTGCCTTTTTACATATAAACCAACCAAACCACCCCTTGATACTTTCATATTTCGTTTACTAGCTAATAATAATAATAATAATAATAATAATAATAAACAAAAAGTAAATAAAAAGTAAATTACTAATAAACGTACTTTAGTACCTTCTATTTAACATTCCAAATTTTCAACTCTATAATCTTAATTGGTGTGGACGTTAGATTATTCACAGAAATTCGACGGTAATGGGTCACGTGGTCCACTTAGTACATGACCTAAAATGTAATTGTACGTGTAACTACCGTTATTCAGTTTGAAGAAATACCCTTGCAAAGTACATACAAAAAGAGAAAAGATCGTGAATGATGTTGGCGGACATCATTTAATTGTTTTTAGAGGAATGAGGGAACCAAGAAATTAACTACGTGGTTGGAATACGTAAACCAGCGGATTTCTGTAAATGTAGTAGGTGTACGAAGTCATTTTACACAACCTTAGGTCATTCATTCACTTTCCCAAAGCCCTTCAGTCGACTTTACTTTCGTCTCTCATTCATTTATATATATCCAATGTGCGTCCGTCAATCAATGAGAAACTTTTTTCCTTGTCTCTGGATTTATTTTTTGAAAGGAACTCGATTTGCGAAAATTTTTTAGAGTTGCTAGCTTTTGAATAAAGATTATGAGCTGGTTTTCTTAAAGCTGAGCTCGTAGGATCTAAAGTGATAAATGAGATTGCATGACCTATACCATTCTCATTTCTCGAGGGAAACATTATGGTATATCCGATCTTCTTCAGCAAGGAAGTAATTTTCACGTGTATCTGTTTATGCAATTTAATGTTCGTTTGATTTATTGAACGAATCCTTAAGTGAACGCTTTACTTGTTAATATTACGTTCGTTTAACTGGACGATTTTCTATTTGAAAATCAGTTAAACGTGCCTGGAATTTCAATAAATTGTCATTGATTATTTCTGAATGAAATTTCACTGATTGAGATTAAAAGAGTATACTGAGAATATAAATAAGCAAGCTTATTCTTGTGAAAAATAAATTCTGAAAGAATTTCTCTTCCATTATGATGTCTTATTGTTAGCATAATGCAATATGGAAAAATTTCGTGACGCTGTAATGGTTCTGTCTAGACCGTGTTCACTCAAAAAAAATCTGGTTTGAATAACGAGATCGCGCAACAATTGTTACCAGAAATAATAGCCAGAAAATTTTTAACCAGAAAAAACGACCGAAGTTAACTAATTAATCAGAGAATTTTCTAGTCATATTAACCAGAGATTTTTTAACCAGACGAATCTGGTAACTTTAACCAGAACATTTTTTTTAGTGTATTTATAAATACTGTGTAATCTTAGATGATAGCGTCATTGCACATTATATGATACATATAGGTTACGGGTCGTATTGTATCTCGTGACCTTTATTTTCGCATTAAATTCTGATAAATATTGTGCTTCGCAAAATCAATAATAATATTTATACATTGGTTGCTATAAATTCAGTAGATGATTTTGGTCTGAACATTTTCTGCTGATGAAAAGTTCAGTTGATAATAGCTGCAGATGAAATATGTAATAAGTTGAAATAGAATAGAAACTTTGAGGAATATTTTTTAAGTGGCGCAAAAATTTGCTTAATCTGTTTAAAATATAATTTTCATGTTCAGGTATTTAAAAATATTTTGTAATGGTTTCATAATAATATTTTGGAAAATTACATAAATATCGAAGAGCTTCTCAATCTTTCTAAGCTTTCTTCAGCCTTAGTGGTAAATGCGAGTCCGAGAATTTTCCCCGACTCAAGGGATCAAAATAAAAAAGAAAGCAATCTTATTCTCAAGAACGTAAGAAATGAGAATCGTCCGATTTCGTCGCGTACGAGAAAAGAAATGGCAAGCCCATTTGAAAATATTTCAAGTTATAAAGTTAGGTAAAATGGTTGAAAAATATTTTGATGAAGTATTTAGTATTCAGAATTTTTCTATACGGGAAAAATGCCAATCTTTTAGAAGAATATTCTTGGAATCTTTCTGGAATGCTTGTAAGGAGATAAGAAAATGACAATCCTTTAGGAGGTGGGTTTCAAAAATATTGAATAATACAGAAATTGGTTTTCATACATTTTTAATAATATTATAATTTCAATTTGAAAGAATTTCATAAAAATTATATTATTTCTACATTTTAAAATTTATATTTCAAAATAAAGTCGCTAGCTATGATAGAGCGACATAATATTCTGATTGAATAAGCCGTCAAGGAAGGAGTAATGTTCCATTGGAATAAAATAAATTTTCATGTCACAAGTTCAACTTTAGATTCAAGGAAGACAGTTTTAATCAGAAAACCAATTATTTTATTAAAATAACTTGCTAACAACGTTAATGTACAATGTAGTCATTTAGTTATTAATTTTAATTTATATCTATGTAGCATACATATAGAATATCGCTTAACACATAATTATTGGATAAGAAATAATTAGGAATTTAATTTCGTCTGTTCATTTCAGTGCCATAAGAAGTATCAAGAAATAATGATAACTTTTAGATAGATAATTCATAAGTAGAACGTGTTCGAAAAAAACTTTGTCACTGAGATAATTATATGTCAGTGATAAATTCACACAAACATAAATATGATATCGCATTATTTGCATTGACCTCTGTGACCAGAAATTTAAGGTATATAAATGGCATGAATTCTCGTTTTCTAGAAACATTTCAAGAAAAAGCTCAGCTCGAGTAAACGATTAATTTCAAGATGAAAATTCTGTATTTCCTTTACTTGTGCTTTGTGGCTTTGGCCTGCGCCACTTTCGTGCAAGCCGGCACCGGAAAAAGTAAGTTTTCAATTATGTATTTACTTTTTAATTACATACTCGACATACTCGAAAATGTGTATAAATTCAATTATAGAACCCATATTTTATGCAAAACTAATCCAATGACAACTAATTTTGTAATTATTATTTTACGTGATCAGAATTTAATTTGTGTATTGTGTTTATAACATCAAAAGATTTTTTAACAAAAGCTTTCATCCTCGCACACGAAAGCTTTTGACGAGAAAAGGGAATAAAAATAGAGAAAAAGGACATTTAAACTGGAACTTTCTTCCTGGAAAAACACTCGAAAAACGTGTTTAGACTAAAAAAACATAGATCTATATTTTCTTATTTTATCTTTGAATTTTTAAATTTAACTATTGTTTCATATGTTTGGTAAATTGATTTTTTGTCCTTATAATTTCTATAACTTAACATGACAAGAATATAATTTAATTTAATTTATACTTCATTTAGCTTTTTCTTTATTTTCTTATTCACGCATTGATTTTATAAATCGTTTCAATAAGCATATAAATTAATGTACTCTAATTTATATTACAGAATGCAATGATGCAGAATGCAAGAGTGTCTGTGAGAGAGCTCATAAACCACTTCCAGGAATCGAAGGTGGAAAGTACTGTAACGTTGATGGATCTTGTAAATGTGATTAAATAATGGTAAAAAAAACCCCTTTATGTTCAACACACACTTTATTTGGACGCACTGTAACAAATTCTACTGATGAATTAATAAATACACAGTTATTTTGATTTTAATACATATTGAATATTTTCCATATGTCTTAAATTTCTAAACTGTACAGTTTGCACATACTTTTCAATTAATTCCCCTTATTTTTACAAAACCTACCTACCCTTGCAAATTGAATTTCCACAAGAAAAACCACAATACAACCCAGCAACGAGCTCACAAGATAGAAAAACGTTAAAGAATAGTGCATCAGGTTCAGTTTCTTTCTCACGCTATTGTTCAACTCACTTTTTGTCCTTTCTGCTTTTAGAATCGGATAACGCATATCATTATACCATTTTTCAAAGAGACCAGCCTCGCTCATTCTCAACAACAATTTATTAATTCTCGTCAAATATGGCGAGAATCTTCTGACAACATAAGACAAAGTATACTCAGCAGGACATTCTTCAATCATATGCAATTTACTATATCCATCTTCATCGTAAAATTCTGTGTCGTCTTCGAATTCAGTTGTCGAATATCTCACTATCGCGAGAATACTTTTATTTCTTGCTACAATGTGTCTGGTAGTAAGATTCAAATCTTTTATAATCACCACCTTTTCTTTCAAGGCCGAGTTTACAAAAGTACTGGATTTAAGGTTGGTGTACTTTGTCACAATCGATAAATTTGATTTAACAACATCATCCAGAGTATGAAGTTCTCGATATCGAAATGGTTTACTCAGTGAGGATATCAGAGTGCTTTCATATAATCCAAGAATTACAACGGCAAAGCACAGAGTCCCGGCAACAAATAGTCGCTGAGGTGTTGTTTCCGCTCCCTTTAGATGTGAACACGTCATCTCCGTAATGTCCACACAGGCAATCACTCCCGAGTTAATTTTTGGGGGATCCCTTTCTGATCCCTCCTGGGATTCGATCTTCTTATCTCTGTTGATTGAAACCTGTTGACAGATTTTATCACTGAAGTGCTTGAACCAAACCCACAGGATGCTGATGAATATGTTGTAGAAGATCAGAAGAGGCCAGAGCTCCAGGGAAATTGGCAAAAAGGGCATGAAGGATTTAGGAACTCTCCCTGCAGAGCCTCCAATCAAACAAACTTTATCATGGCGAACACCAACTGTGAAAGCGCAGGATTTGTGCTTCTCGTAACTCTTGACAAAGTAGGTTGTCATCACTAATTCAGCTTTCCCTGTGTCTAATCTGAAGAGTCCTTCCTCAAAAGGATCGTGTTTTCCACCATATGGTAGAACCGTTATTCGAAAATGAGCGTTTAAAGCTTTTTTTAGTAAGAACATGACATTAGCATCCAATCCAGAGAAGGTGGCACTCCCTCCAACAAGTGAGATGTTCATCATCGTAGACATGAAGGCTGTCACGCTGATTGGATAGTTGTTCAAGTTTCTAAAATCTTCGAAAAGTGTCCTCATATCCTTCAGGGGCAAAATTTCATCAGCAGACGCTAGTTTTACATTAGACTTTAATCTTGTCTCTTGATTATTGGAATTCTTTAAGAAAATGTTTACGTTCTCTTCGTCAATCAAAACCTTCTGAACGCTTCCATATTCTTCACTCTCGATTACGAAAGGATTATATTTGTAAAAGTAATTGAACTGGTCCACGACAGATCCGATTAGGATTTTGACAACTCTGTTTCGGCTCCAGACTGTAGAAAATATTTCTTTCCAGATGGTGGGATTGAAATTATCTCTGTCAAGAATGATGACGATGTAATTGTCGTAAGGGCTCCAGAGAGTTTTCGACCAGTTTGCGTAGAATTCAAAACTGGGACGATTTTCAATTAAGATGAGCCAAGTGAGACCGATTTGATCGACTAGTAGGGCTGAATGGAGGTCAGTTCCTAACTTGACTTGGTAGGAACTAATAAACTTTTCGACTAGGAACTTTGATATCCTTCCGGATAGGTGATCAGCTTCACCATCGTTGTGTCCGAGGGTAGCGATGGATATCTTCAATGGTTGAAACTCTTTGGAGTTTATCACCAAATCGACAACTCTCATTAGGTTCGCCAGCTCGATATCCGAAAGCTCCCTTTTGGTTGAGAAATTCTTTACATTGTCCCAGGAGTCTCTTCTTGATTGATTATACTTCAGCTGCGCCCTTGTTGAAGATACTAGGCACGCGATGGCGCAGATCGTTCGCAACTTAATGTTCATTTAGAAGTGCAGAGATATTACTGAGAACAAAAAATTGGATGGTTTTCAAAAAATGTCTTAGAACTTTATCAATTATATTGAATAAAATAACTCAGGGTGGAAATTACGAGGCTCATTGACTCACTGATTCTATTTAAATATTTTATAAAGCTGTACTTTCATTAAGTCGCGGGAAACATTATATTTTCGCCAAAGTGGAAGCTCTGATTCAATATTTCCACGATTAATCACACTTATAGTGGCTCATTAATCCCTGAGAGAGAAGAGAAATTAATATCCTGCATATAAGCTGGAGAGCCCGTCTTCAAATTGCGAACAGATTACAGTGAACGAGGAATAAATAAGAAAACTTTCGACGGACTATCAGAGGCAGAAAATATATCCGTGATAGTCTGACTACCTTAAAGGAAGTAATAAAACTAAAAAAAAAAGAATATCACTGTTTACAATTTCTTTGAAATTGGTCATAAAACGGCGATGCGGAACAAATAGAATTACACGTTTTAGGAGTAATCATTACAAAAGTATATTTACTACAAGTCAGAAATGAAAGTTTAATAACACTTCAAATACACACACGCAGTGGAGAGGTAACTCTATTCTGGGAAATAAGTGTTTTTTTTATTTCTCTTCATTTAAAATGTATGGTACATGGTACTTTTTTATTTCCCGTCTATCTTTTCTGATACTGTTTACTCAAAAGAAAACAAATATTTATCTAGCAATTCTACAATTCAGTATGATAATAAAACCAGGCGATCAGACGATATAGGTTCGTGATAAATGGTTTATTCTGCTCGGGGCGCTGAGTGTTCACTAGGTACTTAACATTAATTCAAGGGTAGGAAGTATAACATGACGAGATAAAATATTAATAGGACTCTCGAGATCCTAATCGAACTATATCACCTGCAATATATTGGTTTCAAGGCATTTTTGAAAGATTTCAA
>JAUESH010000044.1:7697962-7775612 GCA_032275165.1 Synergus magnus
GATTCGAACAGATTGTTCAGTAGAAATAAATTTAAAATATTGCTATATACTAATTTGCATAGCTTAACAACATTTTTCACTACAATAATAATGTGACAAAAATTGAACAAGGATTACTAATTTCTATTTTCAAGTAAAACTGTAGAAAAATAAAATACTGACGAGAGCACTGAACATTGTACAGCATTTTTGATTAAAATATTTACATTTTGTTTCTATTTCAGTTTAAATGAACAAAAAGTTCTGGATTCTTAAATACAAATTTACAGCTTGTTGGCAATCTCACCTCTTCGCATTCTTTGCATCCTCAGGTACCAACTCAGTTAATTCTCTGTAAATATTTTTAAAACACTGTTTAGCTCTTTAATTAATTCTTTGATTGATAAATCAGGTTGGCAACTCAAATCCCACTGTATTTTTTCAATAATACTAGGGCTTGGATTCTATTTTCTTAATTACTAGCAGATTACTAGTTCTAATTAATTAGTAATCTTTTTATTCAATGTTAAAATTGCAATTTTACGTTGATAGAGTTCAATGGAATAGATTTTCAGTAATTTCTCGGTCCTGGGGCCACCTTATAAAATAAAGCTGCAATATAATCTTACCTGAATTTTGCTGTCGTTCGATTTCAGAAAAAACGAAGTCTCGAAGTTTTTCGTAGGCCCTCTCCAATTTATCATTTACGATTGTTAAATGAAAATTCCCCGGTTGTTCACCTATTATAAACAAAAACACTATTTAAAAGTTCTCCACAGGCTTTCTATAGAGTATAATTAATTAATTCAAGTTACTTAACTGGTGAAAGAGGATGAACCATTAAAACCAGAACGTGGAAAGTGTAAAGGTATGATAAGTGCGGAGGTTTTTTTGCCGGAGAATAAACCAGAGGCGTGGATATTAAGACACTAGTTATTGAAGTAATGGTAGAAAAATAATAATGTATCAATATCGTGAAAAAAGCATATTGCAGTAACTTATATTTTTTTAATACACGTTTTTTTTTTAAATAAAACGTAATGAAAAATTTGAGTCTGTGGAGTCTGTGCAAGGCAAGGTTAAAAAATTATGGAAGAATTTATAAAGGTAAATTAAATGAAACCTAAGGTGTGAAATAAAGTTGATTGCAAGTATTTTTTCTCACCATATTCGATTTCTGCCTTGGCTGCTGCTAATCTAAATTGCAGAGATTCTTCAGTTTCAGTATTTCGTTCTCGTAATCGCTTTTCCAATTCTGAGATCGATGGTGGTTTTACAAATATGTAAAACGGATCTAGAGAACTTTTCTTGATTTGCTTAACGCCTTGCACGTCAATATCCAAAACGCACACTTTTCCGGCTCGTTGCACATCTTCAACGGCTCGTTTACTGTAACATGATTTAAAAGTTTATCTTTATATTATACAAATTAAAATTAAGTAAATATTTGTGGAGTAGGTTA
Organism: Synergus magnus; assembly: GCA_032275165.1. NCBI lineage: Eukaryota > Metazoa > Arthropoda > Insecta > Hymenoptera > Cynipidae > Synergus > Synergus magnus. Next base: position 7,699,404 of record JAUESH010000044.1, read on the forward strand.
AAGTAATTAATTTCTTCATTATTAAAATTACCTTGTTCCGTACATATTTCCACTGTACGTTGCAGTTTCAAGAAAATGTCCATGATGGATTTGACTTTGCATTTCTTCTTTGCTAATGAAGTAATATTCCTTGCCATTTTCTTCGCCTGCTCTAGGTTTCCTTGTTGTATGGCTAATCGAAAACCCAAAGGTTTCAGGAAACTCGTCAAAAAGTCTCTTTATTAAAGTACTTTTCCCTGTACCCGAGGGACCGCACAAAACTAGCGGTCGAAAGCCTTTTTGGACCATATTAAAAGCACCTGTAAAATTAGCATACTGTTTTCATCAACATCTGTGCAATTACCAAATGTGAAGAATTCTGGTAAAAGATGTACTGATGTTAATTATAACTCAAATACATCATATTTATCAAGATGCTATCCACACGAAATATAAATTTTTGATTAAAAAAGGAATAATTTTTAAGCTAAATTTTCAATAAAAAATTTATTTCAATTGAAAAAATATTTTAAAGGAATTTCAATACGAAAAAAGCTTTTTTAGATGTAAGAGGGTAAAACAGCTGTTTCATAATTTTTTTTCTAGAGCCGTGCAATACTACACTGTAAACAATAACTTTAGTAAATTCTCTATGCAGGAAAAACGAAAACTTTGACAAAATGCGTAAAAAATCATTACCAAATCAGAACCAAAAACTATGCAAAAATAGTATATATGTCCGAAACTTACTGTGAGCAATAATTTTACGGTGTAGATTTGAGGCTTTTCCTTTTATCGTCTTTCATGAAAGCAGATACATATCTAGTATTTATATTGCACAACTCTAAGTGTACTTTTACACTATTTTTATTTTAAAGGGAGTCATGCGCTTTTCTCGGCTTGTAAATAAAATCACAATTAAACTCTTCCATACCTATCGTGAATTTTCTAAACCCCATAGAAAACATTATCCCTTAAAGGATCTCCGTTAAAATTCTTCTAAATGACAGATACAACTGGTCATCGGATAAAACTAAAAATTAAAGGAGCCGCAAGTAATTATTAAAGGCAATTGGCACTTTTAACGTAAATTTAGTGAAATCATCAACCAAGAAATTGCGCAGAAAATATTGTTGAGTAAAATTTATCCACATACTTTTAAAAAATTATATATTTGTTTTTAGCTGCTTATATTACTCTATTAAAAATCATTAAATATATATTTGTATTCCTAACATTAACATAAATTATCTATTCGAATGAAATAATTAGTAACAAACACGCAAGAGAGCATTTGAATGATACAATTTTTCACATTATACAAAACTCAATTGCGGAAAAAACTTTGTGAATAGAAAATAGTCGAAGCATCACTATAACGCATACCGGAGAACATAAATGGGAGATCAAGGTCTTGGAAATATTGATTTCTCGGCGCAAACGTGACGGAAAACGTGCAAACAAGATATATAGTCCAGAACAATAAAGTTAACCTCAATCTTGTAACTGTCTTAATTATGTTGTATTTCTATTTTATTGAATGTCAGCTTACCTTCTTTTTTAAATGTGGTCAGCAACCAATCACAATTACTTTATATAAGATATAAAGCTGCAGAGAAAAAAGTAACACAAGTACTCAAGTTCGGAGTAAAATTAAAAGGACAGTATCACGTTTTGCAGTTTTTTGGTTTTCGTAATTTTCTGACAATTCTGACTCCATGTTCCAACTTAATGCCTGAGGTCGCCGATTGGCTGAAAACTCGCCAATCGGCAGAGTTAAAGGAAATAAAAAATAAATTGAATTTTTCGTTCTAGATATATAATGTGATAATTATATGCAAAATTATTTAAAATAATTACAGAAGATAAAGCAGTTTTGAAGTACCTTATTGTAATTTGATTTTTAAAAAAAGTAGAATTCTAAAAAGGACATGGATTTCGGCTGACTTCAAGTATCTCCTTAAAGCTAACCTTATTGGTCAATTCATATGGCGCGCGGATTTAAATTGTCATTTCAGTTTCTAGTCTTGATATCTTTGCTAAAGACGAAACACACGTGCGCTTAGTCTCGTAAAATAAGAGGTATAAGAATTATAATGGTATAAGAACAGATATAAAAATAAATTTCTTACAACACAAAAAAAAAAAGAAAAAACAGCTAATTGCTTGTAGTAGATATATTTCTTCAGTTTGAAAATTTAAAATTGTGTTGTAGACAAGGAGGGAGACATTTCTGTAAAAAATAAATCTGTACATACATCATCCTATTTTTAAAATAATCTGTGTACTATCATTTCACAGACTTTTTTTCACACATAAAAGTTATATAGCTTAACAAAGTGATTCTTAGATAATAGTACAATAGTTGTCTCATAATGCTGCAAACTTTCCTGAGACGAAAGTCCATTATTACATTACAAAAGGCATTTTAGGATCAAGTATTTTTTATATGGAGTATGAAATTAATTTTCCTCGCAGATTGCTTTTATAAGTCGGTGCAAGAGAGATAACATAAGACACATACACATACATAACTGGAATATTTTTAGACAGCAGCTATAGGTTTATTCCTATGCATTATAAATATAAAATTGTACTATATCTTTTATGATAAAATTTTTTCATTGAATTTAAACCTTAAGATTAACATTTTTTGACTTGAAAAGTATGAACTTTTCAAGTTTACAAATTCAACAATGACTTTGAACAACAAACCGTATATTGATTTTATACTTAGATAAATATGAAATGTTATAAAGATATTTTTAAGCATTAAATGCAACTAATAACAATTAAAGAAAGCAACTGAAATTGTAATTTGAAAATATCGAACTAGAAAGTTAGAATATTTGTAGAGTAGAAAGTAAAGTAAACTGTTTGCCTGAACAGTTCGGAATTAGAATTTATAATCAGATAATTTCTTAATCTCGTTACATAATTGCAGTTATTTTCGATATAAATAAATATGAAGAAATGATGAAAGTCTTAGAATTTAATTCATAGAGTAATTGGCACGACAGATTTAACTTCTTTTCACATTTATGTCAGAAATTTTCCTAAATATAAAAGAGTCGACCCAAACATTAAATTATTAATAATTATTTGTGTGTAATTATGTTGAAGTTTGGAATTGGTTTGACTTTCGATCCAAGCTTTATTTCTTAAACCACAGCTAGTTGATAAACAGTCTGTTTCCTGTCTTTCTAAAAAAAGTCTGAACCTCCACTCTAATTTAAATTCCTGCGTAACTAAAAAATCTATCTATACATAAATTCTTACATAGAAATTGACTTAAGGATATTCATACATTTAGAATAGAATAGTTTAAAGATTTCTTAAAATAATTTTTTACATAGTAATTATCTTTTTTCCTAACTTTTATCTCCTGCGTATAAAAGATCAATCTGCTGTTCTATTTTTGCTTGCATCATCAGAAAACAATAGGTATTAATAAATTAAAAAAAAAACAGTTCTAAGAATAAAATTTCGCATTCGATCTATAAAAAAGTATAAAATAGTTGCACTAAGTGAGGAAATGCGGATTGAAAGAATGTAACAGAGATTGAAAAGGAAAAAAAAATCATCTTAATCAAGACGACAAAATCTAAGTTTTTTACATACATATCGACTTCTCATCAGTTCCAAAAGCATTAGTTAGGCAATAAGCATCTGCTCTTTGTGTACTCAGGCGTATGCTATAATAAAGCACAAATGGAAAATAAAAATAAATATCACATTGTCCTCACCATCATGATTTGGTGAATCTTTCCTTTGTACATGATAATGTTTATAATAATTGTAACAATGGCAATGATCACTGCATTCTTCTGTTTCTAAGTGGACTATTTCTAATGGAATTCTTGTCAGTATTAAAAACTTATGCAGTTCTTCTATCTTTCCAATCTGCTTAAATATTCTGGCACACGAGAGAAATTATCCTAAACTTTAACGGCTGTTGAAGGTTTGGCTTGGGTTCTACGCCTTGCTAGTTCAGAAAGACCTACGGGGCCAATATGAGGTTGTCGAGGACTATTCGACATTGCTCTATACGTCGCTGTAACCGCAGTCTGAAATTCAATTAAATTTATTAACAATATTGAGCTAAGCAGCCTCATTTCTAAATTTTGATTAACATACCTTCAATAAATCGCGATCTTTGATAACACTAGGCAAAACTTTCGGAGGAATGTGTTGTCTGTTTGCAATCCACGGATATTTCAAGATGCAGGCAGCTGTAGGCCTCCGCGTTGGATCTACATGAAGCATTCTTTTGACGAGTTCCTTAGCTTCACTTGAAATTTGAGTCCAGACTCCCGACTCAACATCGATCAAACCAGTTCCTATGCGATCTAAAATGTCATTCGCACTGTCACCCGGACTGTTTGGAAAAGGTGTGTAGCCACTCAACATTATATATAATAATACGCCAAGGGACCAAATATCACAAGCTGCGTCGTATCCTTGACGCTTTAGCACCTCCGGTGCTACAAAATTGGCTGTGTAGCAGGGCGTCATTAGTAGGCCATTTTCTGCTCGAAGTTGTTTCGCAAATCCCAGGTCGCAAATGCACAAAGTTGCAGGATCACCTCCTGCTTTAGCGTACAAAATGTTTGATGGCTTCAAATCCCGATGAACGACCTAACAATTAAATTTAATATTCAAAATTAGTCAATTATGTTAATTATTAACTTAATTATGTTTTAAATAGCTCAGATTAGAATGGCAATAGATATCTAATTACCCCGTTTTCGTGAAGGTACTTTACAATACTAGTAACGACAAAAAGGACTTCTGCCGCTTCCCTCTCAGTGAAATTGTGTCTTTGTAATAAACGATCGAGTAGTTCTCCGCCTCGAAGAAGTTCTAAAACAAGGTAAACTCGCTTCTCGTCTTCGTGAAGGCCTCGCAGAGAAACTATGTGTGGGTGTCCACCATATCGTAATAAAATTTCAATTTCCTCAGTGGGATCCCGTTTGCTTTTGTCAATAACCTTTTAAAGAAAAAAAATCTAATAAAAACAGTGTACAGGAAGACAAAGTAAAATTGAAAAGACTTGAATCTTACTTTAATTGCATATTCACACTTGGTAGTTTTATGAACAGCGTGATAAACAGTACTAAAGCTGCCCTTGCCGATCTCTTGTAGAAAATCGTATTCCTCAATTGCCGGAGTATGATTGACATAAGTGGGGAAATTGCTAGCTATACTTTCAATATTCCTGATTGTCGGATCTGTGGCATTATCCTCAAGAAGACAGGGATCGACGAAACTAAAACCACGGAACAATTCATGCGCATTGGCACTTGCTGGGACTCCTGGTGAATCTGTAATTAAAGCTTTACTTTAGTTCTTACATGTTTTTGTTTCATATAACTAAATTTATTTCAAAATTGGAATTTGAATGTTTCTTACCTTTGGGAGTTTTACATGTAAATTCATTGTCAAAGTAGAAGGCATCATCCTCTCGACTTGCAGCGGGTTTGAACGGAGGTTTAATCTCCTTTCGGTACAAAGCATCCCAGTCAATTGTTGCGAAGAATGCGTGGCTTTTTATTTCATCTCCGCCTCCTAGGGAATATATTAAATTTTTAATAATATTTCTATTATTTCAAGGTTCAATTTTTAAATTTCGGATACAGAATTTTGTAATTACCGTAGCCAAGACGATTGACTGGATTTCTTTTGAATAACACACGCAAAAGAGCTTGTGCTTCCGGCGAAAGGTTGTTGGGCATTCCTATTTTTGCTTTCAGGATGTGAGTCATAGTCTGCTTGCGACTCTCTCCTTGAAACGGAAGTGAGCCAGTAAGCATTTCAAACTGGAAGTATTAATTTTACTTGTTAATAAGTAACATTTGGTACGTTTTTAATATAAAAAAATTCCGTGAAAAGGAATTTTAGACTCACCATTAAAACACCGTAGCTCCACCAATCAGCAGCGAATGAATGTCCTTTTCGATTAACAATTTCAGGAGCCATGTACTCGACAGTCCCACAAAACGAGTAAGTTTTCGTGTCATCTAAAGGCTGTTTGCTCAATCCAAAATCGGTTAGAGATATGTGACCTTCTGTGTCTAATAAAATACTGCAATGAAATAGTTATTGTGTCATTACTCAAAATGTCCAATATTTGGGGTAGACAGTTGAATGTCAGAAAACAATAATAATGAACTTCCAAGGGAAAATACGTACTTCTCAGGTTTGAGATCTCGATAAATAATACCAAGTTTATGGATATGATCAAGTGCCAAAGCTAATTCAGCCAAGTAAAATTTTACATCTTCTTCGGTGAACATCAACTGTAATTTTTTAAGCAATAATTAAATGTTTTTAAGAGAGTTTAATTTCTGGAATCTTAAGATTTGCATTGGGAAATATAAACCTGTTTGGACAATCGTGAAAAAAGATCCCCTCCACGCAAAAAGTCTAAAATCAAGTAGAGTTTTCCTTCTGTCTGAAACGCGTAATGTAGTCGTACAATAAATGGATGCTCCACATCAACGAGAATATTTCGCTCCATTTTTGTTCTGACTCTGTCTCGAACTGCAATAAATTCAGTTATTAAATTCCGATAAAATAAAAAGCAATAAAAATGCTTTTTTTTTGCAAAAAAAAAAGAATATCTTACCTTTAAGGGTTGCTTTTTTCAACACTTTCATGGCGTAGAGAGTACCAACATCTTTGCCAACAATTTTTCTGACCAAGAAAACCTACAATAAATTAAATTAATTAAAGTTATTGTAGTTTTAAGATTTAATTTTAGAATTTCTAATCTTCAATTTCAAATTAATTTGCAAGGACGTTTATTACGTATAATAAATTTGTTAACCTTGCCAAAAGATCCTTGACCGAGAACTTTAAGTAGTTCGAAGTGTCCTGGTTCAGCCTTTTCGTGACCATCACGAACCACTTCACGCAATTCAAACTCATGAGACTCTGAACAACCGTTCGATTGAGGTTCAATTGAATTTCGTTTAATTGTGGCTTCTTCATGATGGTCTGTTACCATTTCGGCATCTTCAGCTTCTGCTGGCAGCATCTCGGATTCTTGCTAATAATTTAAATCCCTCTTTTAAATTTACTTGCATTTACCTCATCTATTTTTAATTAAACGATTTTATGATTGCAAAGAAAGATTTCGATTAATTTGTCATCATTTAAAATAATCAATTACTTTCATTATTGATTTATTAATTATTTTCTTATTGTTTTCTGAAAATTTTGAAAGCTTTGGTAAAGGTTTGGCAATGAAATAAATGCAATTGCAATACAAACATAATACGAGCTTTGTAAACTTAGAAATAAAAAAAGAAGTTATAAAAGAAAATAATAGTAAAAATGTTATAAATAATGAAAAATACGAAAAATAAAATTCTTTAAAATATTAAAAAATGTTTTAGAAAGGAATCCATAAATAGAAAGAATTTTTTAATTGGAAGATTTTAAATTCTACTTGAAAAACCTTGACTTTTAAGTTTTTGTGTAAGTTACTTAATGACAAAATAATTATGTTAACTTGATTCGCATGACTTTTACAGTCCTTTTCTTTTTTCCTTCCGGGCTAAGTTTGATATATACAAATCGTTTTTTTAAATATAATTTTTTTATTAATATAGACTTTTTTTTTTAAAGTAGAAAGTCATTAAAAAAATTTTAAAGAGGAAAAATAAAAAAATAAAATGTGTCTCACCTTACTGTGTATCAAGATTACCTATATAAGAAAGAAAAATAAAAAAATCAGTTATACAAGATTTAGTTTAAATAATATGTAGAAGCAAATGTTTTTTTCATATCTGAATTTAATAAGTACTTAATTTAGGAATATGTAAATTTACTAGAGTATTCCAGGCAAAAATTTCGCTTTTAAAAATAGAAAATCAAGCATAAAGCAACGTAATTCTAAAGTTGTGTTTTATTTTATGAAGAGAAAATAAGTAATTGTATTTTTGGAAAATAAGAATTTTATCGAGGCCGATTATCTGCGAAAACCAAAATCTTATCTTTCTTCTCAATCTTCTAATTTATGAAAAATTAAAAATATTTATCTACAACGTGTTTTTTAAATGACTCATAAAAAATATAAAAAACCGGTTTTACATCTTGCAAATCTTTCATTTGATAAAAATTACATTATTCCTCAATTCTGATAAGAGGACTTTGGAAGAGCCCTGCCAACTTGTGTTATCAAATTCAAAAAAATAATTGTAATTAACTTCGGGGTAAACCAAAACAAATGAATATATATATATATTACGTATATTCTTACATGCATAAAAGGACTAAATATACATACAAAAGACTTTGTTTTACACAAACAGAGACACGATTATATTCAATTGAAAAGGAAACTAAGAACATATGTGAAAGGGAAAGCAATTAAGGGAAGGAGTAATTGGAAAATCGTCTGAAGGAAAAACAACTGACTGCAGAAAAAATATTGTGAGAATTTGAAAATGATAATAAACGTTGATACTATTTAACTTACATTTTGATTCCAGGGAAGTGTCAGATTAGCCAGAGGCATTATGTATTTCACGACTCTGATTTTATTTTATCGAATTAGAATACTCGACGACATTAAACATTAAAACACTTTCAACGATACTCAACATTAATAACCGTTTCGGGGGGAAAAGAATATCACGTTTATCATTATTTTTTCGGAGTAGCAAAGGGCCATATTACTAGGAAATATCACGTTACTCACGTATTATCGACCACAAACGTGCAAGTTAAATCAAAGATATTATTAAAGGAGATGCGACGTGAGGCGCCAGTAGTGATGGGCGCTGTTCGGCCTGACCGCGGTAATACCTTACCACACCAGTAAATCGCGGTAAAAAGCTGTAATTCTTTAATTTATTTTGCAGAAAAAAGGTTTTTCGTGTAAAATATTTTAAATATTACTTACTTTGTAGTTTTCTACACGTAAAACTTGTATAATATGTAATAAGTTTGGAGAGCAGCAGACGACAAAACTCTCGAAACTGCGAGATTTCTGGCGGGTTTTTCAAATTACCATTAAGAAAATTTGTAAACTACTGAATAAATGTGACTAAAATTAATATTTGTACATATAGATCATACAGTAGGCAATATTTTTTAAATATTCAAATCTTTAAAATATCAAAATCTTTGTCCTTATTAAACTTTAATAAAAAAAGTAAATTCATATCTTGTGTTTCCAGATGTTGGCCATCTTGATATATGACGTCACACTTGGACATTTAAACCACGTGATCTATGTCCAGCATGTGAAGTTGCCTTGTTATTGAATCAAGTGTAATCAATGTGTCAAAATTGTCAAAGTGCAGCATGTGCGTTCAATAAAAGTGAATAAAAGGGATCTTTAATATCAAACGAACTGGTGATTTATAATGCTGATAACTTTGAGATTTACGCGACACATAGAATATATTTTCAGTCGCGTCCCACTACGTGTAGGTCTTTGCATTTATCTGTTTGTAGCTGGTATAACGAATAGAGAGGTTATGTCTTCTTAGATTGAATTGATCGAATTTTCCACATTTTCTGGTTCCTGAGGTTTTTAAATTACTTGAACAGGATTGGAAATTCGGTGATTACATATATCTCTTGTTGAGATTTATCATTTTTAATTTTTCTGTCATTTCGTATAAAAATATGAATTGGTTGCATCCGCACGGTTATTTTGGAGTTTTGGAGGTTTTGAAGTAATACATCCTGTTTTACTTGAGAGATTTTTCATATTTAGAACAGTCTACAATCACCCAAAGTAACTTTCCAGTTTCTATAAATATTTCCTCTTGTTAATTCTTAGTTCATAAAGATTAAAAATATTTTCGGGTTACTTTAAATCATAATTCGAATGCATAAAATGTTCAACTCTTCTCGTTATTTTATAAAAATTTGTTGTGAGAATACTTAAATAAAGACCGATTTTTTTTCTTTTAATTCTATTATATCTAATCACTGATTCAATTCAATTTTTTAATTGCAGATCGTAAAACGCCATAAATTGGAAGACCGTTGGAAGAGAATCAAAATGTCGAACGCGGAAATGCCACGATGCAGAAGCGATCCAGTCATAATGAAACTAGACACACCAGAGTTCCATTCAATTTTCTCACCAGAGCTGAATATTCTCACCGATTTATTTAAAAAGTACGATTACGAGATAAGAGTAGCAGGAGGTGCTGTTCGTGATATCTTAAGAGGGCTAAGTCCCAAGGATCTTGATTTTGCGACAACAGCAACCCCAGTACAAATGAAGGAAATGTTTACGAAAGAGAATGTAAGAATGGTGAATGCCAATGGTGAAAAACACGGCACAATAACTCCAAGAATTAACGACAAGGAAAATTTTGAAATCACTACTCTCAGGGTTGATGTAGTCACAGATGGGCGACATGCAGAAGTTCTTTTTACAAAAGACTGGAAACTTGATGCTAACAGAAGAGATTTAACCATTAACTCTATGTTTCTCGGATTCGATGGAAGGGTCTATGATTATTTTTATGGATATGATGATCTCAAAAAGAGAAAAGTTGCTTTTGTGGGAGATGCTGCGGCCAGAATCCAGGAAGATTATCTCAGAATATTGAGGTAAAAAATTATTAAACATTTTTATTTATGCTTACCTGTAAAAGAAGCACAAAAGCTTTAAAATTAGAGTGTCTTGAAAACTTTAATTGAAGTTTAAAAGAATATAAAGCTTATTTTTGAAATCAGTTCCAAATAGAGATTCATTCGTTTTTCTATGGGATTATTCTTCTTTCATAATTTTTTTTCTCCCCTAAATGTTTCATATTTTTATAGAAATAACCTCTATTTTAGTTCAAATGTGTGAACATGCAACGTCCGGTCTTTTCGCTATGAAACTGCCTAGAAAAATGTTGCATGCAATAACGCCTTTGAAGTAATTGGTCTACGATCATGATATTGCATGTGATAATATATAAAACTTTACAGTTGTCCTATTACACCTAATGTGCCCGGCAAATTATGTGAACTATTTTAAGCACAACTAAAAGATTTTAAAACTTTCTAAAATCCTTTGGTAAATTTTATACGTGTAACATTATTTTATATATAGCTTTTAGAATTTCTTTAAATTGCCTAAACCTTGAGATACTTAATACAAATGTTTCATAAGCGTCTATTTTTTTTTTAGATATTTCAGATTTTATGGCAGGATAGCAGAGGATCCAGAAAATCATGACGAGAGTACATTAAATGCAATTAAAGAAAATGTTGGAGGTCTCGAGATAATATCTGGCGAGAGAATCTGGGCCGAGTGGGCAAAAATCTTGACTGGTAATTTTCACCGCGAGTTGACCTTGAAAATGATAGAATGTGGTTTGGCTAAGTACGTGGGCCTTCCGAAAAATCCTGACATAGAAAATTTCGACAAAGTATGCAAACGAGCACTAGCTGAAAATATTTCCCTTAGACCTATCACCTTACTCATATCACTGTTGAAAAATCAAAACGAGGTGATGGATCTGCACTCGAGATTAAAATTCTCCGCCTTTGATAGAGATCTTGCCACTTTTCTCGTTGAACACAGAGATGATATGCGTTGTGAAAAACAGTTAAAGCCTTATTACCTTATGGTATTGAATTCCAAAGCGAAGGTAAAAGTCATGCGAGAGTACGTCAATGAATTGTTTAAGTACAGAGGACAACTTGATCTACTGAAGGAGTTTGAAAATTGGATAATGCCTTGGTTTCCAGTTAGTGGATCGTTGGTTAGATCCTATGTTTCACATCCTAAGCAAATAGGAAATTTGCTTGCAGCCTTAAAGGAAATTTGGGTAGATAGTGAATTTAATTTGACCCAGGAAGAATTAATGAAAGAAGTTCCACGAATTGTTTCTGATATGGAAGATAGAAGAGTTAAAAATAAATAATTTCGGATTTAGGTATGTTGTCTTTCATTTTTAGAGTACATTTTTGTATTTACTTGGAATATATCATAACTTGAAAATGTGTTTTGTTGGCATTAACTTTTTAATTTTTAAGTCAATCAGGGAATGTTTTAAGGAAAGCTAGAATTACCTCTGTTCCCTTTCTGTTAATAAGATGTTTCTAGGGAAAATGTAAGAATAGGAAGATGAGAAAAAAACCTGAGGGTTGGAATGAACTAAAAAAAGGTCACGATCCCTACAATTAAAGTCCAGTTAGCTGGCACGTGGACAGTGTAGCAAAACATGTCTACTGCGCTGCACAGTGTTTTGTGTTGGATCCTGTTACATGCGTCGACTAGGCCGACCTCCTGATTAGTTTTTATGGTTGAACGTGACGTGTAGATCCACCTTTCGTATATCTCGTTGGATGCAAGATAATACGATCCAGAGTTTGTGTACAAAATATACAAAGTACGCACGTGTCCACACACCTACTTCTTGAAATATATATATGGAAGTAGCTAACATAGGTACCTGGTGCAAAAACAGTATCCTACCGAGTAACGTAGCTTTTGTGTGTTGACATGTGTACTTACACACCCTGCAGCCGTTTATCCATGCAAGTTTAGAATGTAAATTTGGTGCACAGAGGCAAATTCTACCAACATTACAAAAAAACCCGTTAAATTTGAAGTTTTTAGCATACTTGCTTTTATTAATGAACGTAATAATTGCCAACCCAGTGGCTTTCATCCGAAAAATTTTGCAAAATTTGAAACCCTTTTAATTTTAAAGACATTTTTGTTCACTTGCAAGATCTTTCAATTGTAATTTATACAATTTGGAATATTGAAAAAAGAACAGTTTTGATTGCTAAAAGGATAGAAAAAGATAGACGTGGATAAGTCATCAGTTATTAGAACCAGAAACTAGTTTGAATACCGAGTAATTTGAATCAAGGTTCAGCACCATGCACCACATCAGATCGTCAAGAGATACAGGAAGACAATGTGGACTGTGGTTTCAAAGCACCCACTTGTCCATCTGATGCGATTTCTGAGTAGGAAGTTCGGTTACTTGATGGTATTCTGGCTACGAATTCCGGTTACCATCCTTGTACATCTATGCACACCAGTAAGGGGGGTATACTGCCATCTCAGCCTTTGCTAATTAGTGGCCTGTTTACCTCTCTACGTGGATGAGAGTGCTGGCACTAATTCATTCTAGGAGATATTCCTGCCTCAGCTATAAAGTAGGAAAGGTCATTGTACGCTCATTAGGCAAAGCGCGAAGCTTAAGAGATAGGGTAGAGAGGGCGATAGACCTTCTATATATGTATATATTCATATGTTTACAGAAGAACAAACTGAAATTAGCATCCTCTTCAACTTACAACCATAGTTGCCTAAAACTTGCAAAATCTATTTGGATTGTCTCATGAACTTGATATTAACTACCTCATTATAAGAATTTCTATTAAATCTATTTAATATTTACATTTGCATCTCTACCGAAAAATGTTAATTAGCAAATGCATTTTAAAGATGATAAAAAATTATTACTCAAATATTGGCTGAAATGGAGAAGATGTGAAAATTCCATCTTCAGGTTGAATATTTTTGAATACTTTGAATACTTCCCAGCGAAGTTTGAAAAAGTTTTATAACTTTCAATCATCTCATCTCTTTCATCTCATAAAAAATTAATTTAGTTGAAAAATGAAAGTTATTAAAATCCAAGAAGTGGGACGTAAATTTCCGAAACTCGGAAGAATATTAAATGAAGGTAAAATTGATTTTAGTATTATTATAAAAAGGAACAAAACTACCAAGAGACTTTATGAGTACAGTGCAGAAAATTTCTGATGTAGGGAAATTTATGAGAAAAAGAATATGTTCTAGAGTTTATGAAATTTTTGCACGTGAATTGATCCTCTAAGCGAGCTACTTTTTTATATTTCATTCAGAAAGTATACGTATAGTATGCAGAGTTCTTAAATTTTCTTCAAGGACCCTTTTAAGAAGAGTCTTTGCAGTATTACGGCAAAAGTCATATGCGAAAGAGGATGAATTCTGTTACATATTATCTATGCTAGCCATCATTTTTCATCCTTCAATCATAATTTTTCCGGGAAATGAAATTTATGACGAACAAGGGAAGTTACTTCTTCGATAGATTTATTTCGTTTGTTAAGGGAGAGCATTTTTTCATAAAATATTTTTATAAGATAGAACATCTATTATTTTATATTACGAGATTATTTTTAACACTTAGTTTTTTAACACTTGTTAAAGTTTAGTGAATCATAAAAAGCTAAATTAAATTACGATATTTTTCATATAAAAATTCCCCATTTTTGTGAAAACCTTCTTTATACTTCATACTTTATTCAGCAACAGAAACTGTAAGGCTTGTTTTTGGTTTATTTTCCCATCTCAATAAAGTCTGTTTGTGGTAAAATAACAGCTTTAAACGTTCTACCAGCCGAAGTCTTCAAATAGAGCTGTCTAAAATAACTTTGCTTCTTGTCAAGGAGCGTATTTGTTTAAAGTTTGAATCGACGGCAGTAGGACTCTCTTGAGAAGGATTGGTTTAGCTTCGTAGACGTTCAAGTTTCTCAACTGTTCCGCAGAGCTACAGTTATTATTAAGAACATTTGCAAATATAAGTCATGAAAAAATTAGATAAAAAAGGAAAAATTAATAGAGAGTTAAAAAACTGAAAGAAAAGAAAACAGAAAAAAAAAGAATATGGGCAGAAAAAATAGAAAAAAGTCGAAGTGTTGAAGTAGAAATATATAGAAGGAAGGTCAGACTTTTATGGGATAAAACTTTCAATTTTTTTTTCGATCAAGGCGGAAGAATAAGAAAAAGAGGAGATTTAAAAGATGAGAAAGGAATAAGGAAGGAAAATGATCTAAGTTTCTTTTAACTGGTATTATATCTTCTGACAACTTAAGGTTGAAGGTCGAAGGACTAAAGGGTGCCCACCCCCTTCGCAGTGTACCACAATCACCCCAAGGGCGAAAATGATAGATGAGGAGAAACTATGTCCGCAAAGCGAAAGCGCTTTTTGCTGAAATAATCTCGTCCGGGAATTTTAGCGGCTGTGCTTTTGCAAAATGCGATAATGGCCCGACGGCTCGCATGATTAATATATTATTACGTGCTCCGTATGCTACTGTCGCCTGCGGTTACATTCCCATCCCTTTTTCATGGAAACGACCGGACACCCAGAACATAACACTGCAAAGGAAACAGGACAACTTTACTAATCTATGACTTTTTCCATGACTCAGAGGTGTTTTCCACCACAGAAAAAATTAATTTCAATTAGGGAAAGATTTTTTTTTATTAAAGCAAAAATCTCAACAAGAGATTATTCTTTTTCAAAGAGATTAAATTTCCCCATAATGGAAATCGAAAGCTGTTTTACAATATTGTTATAAAATTAAAAGTGTCTAAGCACACCGAAAATATTTGTGCTACAGTATCAATTCATTAAATGCTTTTTAGGAAAAAAATTCGATTCTCAAAAATGATACAACCATTTAAGATTTTCACAATTATTTACAAAATTATTTCTTTTTTCCAGATGTTTCTATAATTTAACAGCATGATCTTTTTCACTAATACCATCCCTTCTCAATAAGTCTACTTTTTCTCGTTTCAGATCACTTATCTCTTCTAAAGCAAGTTGCAAAGATTGTTTCATAGCATTATAATTCTTGTAAAATTCCCTTAACTTTGGATCCAGATCACTCAATTTCATTTTCGTTATCTCCACCTTGTCATTTTCCTTCAAAGAATCTTGCAATTTTTTCTTAATTGCCAAATTTATCTCGTATTGCGTATCACTTATACTTCTAATCTCTTCATTATCCTTTCTCAATTGTTTCTGTTCTTCTTTCAAAATCTGAATTTCTTTTTTGAATAGGATCAATTGATTCCTTAAACTTTCACTTTCATCCCTTGTCTTGGATAATTCTTTTTCCATCATCTCAAATTCCGATTGCTGCTTCTCTCGCTCTGATTCCAGTTGAATTTCTGAACTGTTCTTTCGAAAATCAGTCATCTCTGCTTTCAAAGTTTGAACTACGATCTCAAATCCTTTTCTATCAAGTTTCTCGTCTCCGATCTTCTGGTGCTCGAAAGTCTCCTTGGCACTCCTTTGTTTCTCTAATTCGATTTCACATTTCTCGTTTTTTTTTCTTAAAACATCAAGCTCCTGTTTTAATTTATCGAGGTCGCATTCCAGTTTTTCTTTTTCCTTCTTCAAATCAAACTCTGCTTTTTCCCTCTGGATGTTTTCCTCACGCAGTTTGATCAACTGGCATTCGAAATCTCGAGACTCTTTCTGGAGAACCGATATCTGCTTTTCTAATGATTCGATAATTCTTTTTGCTTCTACTTTTTCAGCCTCATAGACTTCTTGCTGAAATTCAATATTTTGTGATTTCATCTCCATGAGTTCGTGTGTCCTAGTTCTCAAGTGTGTTTCATTCTGGCAATTCTCCTCTCTCAATTTGCTTAATTCCTCCGCAAGCTTCTGTCGCTCAATTTCCGCTTTGTTCAATCCGCCCCTCAGATCATCGTTCTCCCTTCCAAGATCCGTTATTCGAATTGTGATTAATTCCAAGTCTTTCTCTAAAGAGGTATTTCTCGAGTTTGAAGCCTCCAATTCAATTCTTGTCGAGACTAACTCCTCTGTCAGAGAAGACATTTTGGACTTCAATGTAGTCTCGTATTCGCGCCGATGGAAAGCTTCCTTTCGAAGGCCTTCCAGCTGGTTTCTGTAGACTGAACATTCTTCGACAGCATCTCTGTAACTCTTGGAGAGAGTTTCAATTTCGTTCATAAAGGTTTCCATTTTTTGCTCCAGCTCATTGCGTTCTGATGAGAGTTTGTCATAAGCCTTCAAAGTTTCCTTTGTGGTCGTCTTCTCAACTTGTAGGTCTAATTTTAACTGATCTCTCGTTGTCATTAACTCATCAAGTTTCCGCTTTAAATCGGCGGTTTCGTCTTCATTGTGATCCTGAAACCAAAATTAATGTTTTAATAATCTTCTTTCACTGATTGAGGTAGGCTATCCAAGCCTCAATTTAAATACCTTGAATTCAAATGAATATATCAATTAAAAAAGACTTTTAGCACAATTTAGGAGACTCAATCTTAAAAGCATTTAGAGTTATAAAAGTTTGAAAACACCAATGCTTTTAACTGTTGAAAGCATTAATGCTTCAAAGCTTCTATTCCACAAGCATTAAAACTTTTACGATTTAAATTCGATAGCAACTGAGCTCTAATGCTTTTAGTTCGATCTTCCTCAATTTCGAGTCACATCACGACTAAAGTTTCATTTGAAAAAAAAAAATGCATTTTCACACCCAGTTTGATGTCTGTTTTATTTAAACCGATTTTACAAATTTGGTTTTTATAATAAATTTCAAAATATCAATCGATGTGTTTTAAAGACCTCCAAATTCGAATTCTTCAATCTGAAATGTGCCCATTGAGTATATTAATTCTTAATTTTAAAAAAACAAAGACTCACTTGAAGATCTTCCATCCTCCTATTGATTCTCTCGACTTCGTCACTCGACTTTTTCAGTAAAACTTTCAAATTTCGATTCTCCTTTTGTACATCGTCGATTAGATTCATTGGACCAGAGTTTCTGCACTCTTTGTCCTGTTTATCACTCCCAGAAGTTTTCTTCTTCTCAAGAAGTTGCATACTCGATTTCAGTTCATAATTTTCTACCCTCAACTCCTGGAGTTCAGTTTTTAGAACTACTTCAGCGACGCTTTTTCTAACCAGGACTTTTGAGATCTCGGTAACTTCTTCCGATAGGAAATTACGAATTTCCTTCATTTCCTTTAGTGCTTTGTCTCTTGCAGCTCGAATACCTTGGAGCAACGGTTTAATTGAATTCACTCGAGTTTGGAACCGTTGACGAAACACCGATTCTGAATACTTTTGATTCTCGAATAGCTTCACTATTTGTTGATCTTTTCCCTCAACTTCCTGTCTGGCAAGTTTAATTTCGTCAACCAAGCTGCGGACCTTAGACTTGGTAACCTCTAGTTCTCTAACCTTCTGCCGGAAGTCAATTTTCACACCCCGTAGTTCCAGTTGCAAGGATTTTGTAGAGTCGTCTCTTCGAGCTAATTCTTGCTTCAAACGAGAGATCGAGTCTTCTAGTTCTTTGATTCGCTTAATCAAACTTGAATTGTCTCCGGAAGCCACGACCATCTCCAATTCCTTGATCTCGAATTGTAAGCGTTTTGAGAGGATTTCTAATTCGTTGATTTTTATTTTACAGATGGTTTCATCGGTCCCGATGTTACTTCTTAAGTCACTTAAGGCAACCTTGGACTTTTCCACAATTTTCAAGAGGATCTGTACTTCTTCAAGATATCGACTAGAATCTTCCCCGCCTATTCTGCACCCAATACGGAGTGGAGTGGATTTTAATTTCTCGATGTCGATTTTTACTCGATTAATTAACTCTTGGAGATGACTTGTTTCTTGTAAAATAATGGAGTGGTCGGGGCTTTTGAACTCGAGCTTTAATCTAAAGGCGGTTTCCAAGCGATGAAGTTCCTCTTGTAACGATCTGCGAAAAAAGATAATAATTAGAATTTCATGGATATTTTAATATTGCAAAAGAGTATTAAAAATTGTAGCTTTAAATTACAGATTTTAATCAATGATAATTTTAATTATCTTGTGATTTAGTAAATAAATTATTTTTATAAAATTAGATAAATCTTATTACTAATTTGTATACAATTTCTATAGACTAGAGTTATTTTAGTCCTTTAAATTCGATTCAATTCAGTTCAATAATAAAGCTAATAAATAAGAGATAAATTATACTTGGAAAATTCTTCCAAATCAGAAATCTGCTTTAAATAATCTGAGAAATCTGGACTTCCTGCCGCTATTAAAGCCTCGTAATCACTATTTAATTTATTCTGAACTTTTTTCATCAATTTATCGAGAGCTGATATTTTTTTACAGCTTTCAGAAAAATTCGTATCTCTGTTCAATTCATTTTCTTCGAACGTGCTTTTCAGTTCACTGGCTTCTTTCGTTAACTGCATTGCCAGGTCGTCGAGCTCACTAACACTTTTTTTATATTCAGTGAATTTTCCACTCCTCACTTTTAGCATTGATTTCAAACGATCAATCTCGACCCGGAATTCAGAATTTTTTGTTTCCAGTAGTTCTAATTTAACGACTAGATTTTCGAGAGCTTTAGTCAAGTCACTAATGATTCGAATAACTTTTTTGGTCGTGCCGCCTAAGAAAGTGTTTATCGCTTTGTCGCTTTTTATATTTTCATGGTAATTTTTTAGGAGACATTTAAACTTTTCTATGCCTTCTTCTTCTTCTAGCATTTCTTCAAAAGATTCATGTTTGGCTTTAGGTGACTTATCTTTCCAAAATGGTAACATTTTGCGTGGTGAATTCTGTAATATGAAGAGTGGCTTTACTTAAACTAGAATCTTTCATTTAATTTTAATTTTATATACCTGTATTAAAATTTATTTCGAATTTTTCTTCTGCAATTTTGAGCATTCTCTAAGTATACAATATTTTTCCTGCAAAATTTAAAAATAATAAATGTTTGAAAGATTCTTTAAATTGAAAAAAATTCTTACCGTTGTTTCATGACGGAAAAATTCTCCTGTTAACGAATTAAAGAAACTTTCTCAATTACTGTAAGATCTTTAAAATATTTGAATAGCCTTTCGTCAAAATGACGACCCATTAAAAATTCTTCCGTCTTGATTTTTTTAAAACAGAATCTTTGAATCTTTCATACGACTAATTTACTTGTTAAAAAATAGAATAATTCCACTGTTTTTGAAAGGGAACTCTTGAATAAATTATGAAAATTATGTTTATGAAATTATGAAGGTTAGCAAATTGAATACCGATCTGATTTCAGCACATGAAATTTGCCGAAATTGAATCGAGTCTATCGACAAAAATATCTGAAACCTCTTCATTATTATAATCAATGTTTGTGGATTTGACAGAAAGTGTAGAAATGTAGAAAAATAAAATAAATATTTTAAATTCACTGTCAAAATCACAGGTTTGGAATTAATATAATTCGCTAATTATTTACGTCGGTGATTAGAGAAAGTACTGAAGAAAATGAATGATTTGTCAATTGCATTTTAAATAACAACTTCACCATCATCAACGTGGCCGAAGACGTGTCTTGATTTCTAGCTTGAAATTGAGACTGAAATTCTGCTGGATTTTCGGACTAGTGCAATTTGAGAAATATTTAGGATCATGAATGATTATCCTGATAAATTTTGTCATTGTGGCTGCGATGCTCCGGGTAATTTTAAACCAGAGGAGCCACCACATGAACCATGTTGCTGTTGTGATTATAATCCATTCAGTGATAATTCTAAGGATGCAGAAATTTACGATCTTCCTTTTGCCCTGCGAAAACTTACGGTAATGAAGTGCCAAATGAAAAAGTGGCGAATGGAACGACTTCAATTGGAGAGTGAAACTCGATCTCTGAAGCAAGCTCTTCAACAATATGGTCATTAATTTAATTTGCTTTTATTTTTAAGAAAGGATTTTATTTACTGACTTCAAAGCTGATAAATATTTATTTTTTAAGGCATTAACATCGACGAGGCTTTGAAACCTGATCCTCTAGTTATTCACTATCGAGAGGAAAATTTGAGACTTCAAAATCTTATTGAGGAGTTGGAGGATAAAGTCGCAGACCTCACAGGGACTTTGGATGAACGAGAATACTCTGAAGATCCTTGTGATTCAGTAAAATACATCAGAGGGAAAATGAAGGACCTTCGAATACATTTTGCTAATGAAAAGAAACAGTAATGATTTCACCTCATTGTCAATAATTCATTATCAGAAAATCAACATTTTTTCTCTATTTAATATTTAATGAAACGATTTAGATTAAGAGACAAAATAGCAGCCTTGAATCTGAAGCTTGCAGAAATGGATGACGATACTTCATGTTCAGCCTTAAATCGCCTCAGAGCAAAACTTCGTGAATTGATGAAAGGTGGACAGAAGGCTGACCAGCAAGTTTCGATGGTTGTAGAAAAATCTATAGAAACAATGGTGGAGCTTTCGAAAAGCTGCGAAGATTTAAAATCCGAGAATGAAAGACTTTTGGCTCAATTAGAGGCTCTTCGAAAAAAATTGGGACAAAAGGAACCTTCAAGAACAACATTAAAAGAAGATCCTATCATAACTCATGATATGGGACCTGAATCATCAGAAATAACGGAAGGACAAGATGTTTCTGAACTATATGATAAAATTAAAAAATGCGAGGCTCTTGTGGCTGATTTAAGAAGACAACTTGCTGAGAAGGATCAAATGATTAACGATCTGGAGAAAAAGCTTTTTACTGAAAAGAGAGTTTCTGGACAATTGGAGGAAGATTTGGACAAAATGACTGTTAGCCACAAAGCATTGATGAAAGAAGTTGCTGCTATGAAGGAAGAATTGAAAAAGAGGGATGACAAGGTCTCTTTTTACGACATTTAGTATTTAGCAATTATCAACAATCACAAGCAGTTGTGATTTTAGAAGCGAATAAAAAATAAAATGACTAAGACTATTTTGTTTTCTAGGTCACGGATCTTTTAGGAAATTTAAGAAGTTCAGCTATAAATCTTCTCGGAATGGAGAAACTGACAAGTGAAATCGAGATGCTCAAACCTCAGCTCTATAATCTTGAAACAGAAAGGGATCAACTTTTAGGCGATTTAACTAAAATTCGAGGCCTCGTATCAGAGAGAAATGATCAAATTTTAAAAATTTTAGAGCAGAAAGAAAAATTATCGAGCGACTGTAATGCAAAGTTACTTGCTATGCAGACCAGGGTAGATGCCTTATTAGATCAAGAAGCTCTTTTAAAAAAACAAATAGAAGACTTAAAATCAGAAGTGAAAGAATTGGAAGATGAAATTGCAGGGTTGCGAGCAAGAATATTGGAATTAGAACAAAAAGGCAATGAAAATGAAGATCTTATGAAGAAGATTGATAATCTGGAGAATCAGCTTGATAAATTAAATGCAGAACTTTCTTCAGCCCAAAATCGAGTAAAAGAACTTGAAGGTGAGGTAAGTGATTTGAAATCTGAGAAGGAGAAATTACTGAAGAATTTAGCTGATGCTGAGACTGAAATTGAAGAAATAAAGAAGGATTTGGAGGCTGAAAGAATAGCTAAAGAAAATCTTTCTAAAGATCTGGAAGCTTGCAAGGATGAACTTGAAAAATTGAAATTGGAAAATAGAACTTTGGAATCGGAAAATCAGAGTTTAAAGGATAATTTAAAAAAATTAGAAGATGAAATCAAGTTCTTGAAAGAAGAAAACGAAATGTTCAAGGCAGAGAATAGTAATATTATTTCGGAGAATCAAAAGTTTCAAGAGGAGATAGAACAACTGAAAGCAGAAAATGAAAAAGCTCAAGTAGAGATTGATAAATTGAAAGATGAAGTAAAGAATTTAGAAGCAGAGAAAAATGTTATTGAAAATGAATTGAATGTCTTAAAAGGTGAAATAGAAAAGTTAAAAGCTGATTTAAAGGGCTTAGAAGACGAAAATGCAGTACTTAAAGAAGAACTAAATAACATTAAAGGAGAAAAAGATAAATTGGAAAAAGATTTGAAAGTTGCTCAAGCAGAAATCGAAAAACTGCGAAGTGATTTAGAGATAGAGAAAACCGAAAAGGAATCTGCTTTGAAAGAACTCGAGGACTGTAAGAAGCAGTTGAGTTTAATAAAAGATGAGTTGGAAAATTTAAAAGTTCAATTGGAAAAATCATCAGCTGAATTGGCAACTCTTGCGGATCAGAATAAAAAATTAAAAGATGAGCTGGAAAATGTAAACCGAGATTTAGAAAAATCAATGGCCGAATTAACAGCTCTTCAAGAGCGAAACGAGAAGCTGGAAGCAGCTTTTCAAAAAATGAGAGATGATTTGGAAAATTTGACAAATGAAAATGAGGAACTTAAGGCAAAAATTGATCATCTTAATTCTGAGATTGAGAAATTTAAAGCCGAGAATGAAAAATTATTAAATTTAAATAGTCAATTAAAGGAAGAAGTTGACCAGTTGAAAAATGAAAATAAAAAGCTCGTGGATGAATATCAACATTTGAAAGATGAAAATGTGATGTTGAAAGATGAGAATGCACAGTTGAAAGACAATTTAGATAAATCTGTAATGGAATTGTCAGCCCTTAAGGAGCAAAATGAAAAGTTGAAGGCTTTTGTTGAAAATATGAAAGACGAAATTGAGAGTTTAAGAAAAGATAATGAGGAACTTAAAGCAAAAATGAATGATCTTAATTCTGAAGTAGAAAAACTGAAAGTGGAGAATAATAAATTATTGAAAGAAAATGATGATTTGAAATCCGAAGTTGATCAGTTGAAAGATGAGAATAAGAAATTGAAAGATGAAAATACAAATCTAAAAGACAACTTGGAAAAATCGAAGGCTGATTTGGAACGGTTGAAGTCTGATTTTGATAAATTGAAAACAGAAAATGAAGATTTAAAGAAAGATCTAGAAAAAGTGAAAGCTGAGGCTGAAAATATGAATAATGAATTGAAGAATTTGTCAGCAGAATTGGATAAGGTCAGAAAAGAAAAAGATAACTTGGAAGACAAGTTAACAAGCCTTGAAAGTGATTTAGAAAAATTAAAAGCGGAGAATGTTAATTTGAATACAGAACTAAAAAAAGCAAAAGAAGATAATGAGATGTTAAAAAATGAAACGGATTCTTTAAGGAACGAAAATTCGAAACTTAAAGCAGCAGGAGATAGTGAAAAGGAAGAAAAGAATAAGGCAAATGAAGAGATTAGATCACTAAAAGATCAAAATGAAAAGATATCTCGTGATCTAGATAATGCTAGATCAGAAATTAATTCTTTAAAGGGGGAAGTTGATCATTTAAAATCTGAAGTAGAGTCCATAAAAGGAAAATTGCAATCAAAAGAAGATGAATTAAATGCTTTGAAAAATGAGTTGAAAGATTTCCTCTCGAAGTTTGATGAACTCAAGGATGAAAATAATCGTTTTAAGACAGAAAGGGAGAGTCTTAGAAAGCAATTAAACGATTTGAAGAACGAATTGTCAAGATTAGAGGCAGAAAATTTAGATCTGAAAGAAGAACTCGCTAAATTAAAATCAGAATTAGCTAAGATTGTAGCTGAAAATGATAATTTGAAAAAAGAACTTGCTGAAGTGACGAAGGATTATGATCAATGTCAGACAGATGGTTGCAAGTTGAAAAATGAAATAGATAAGTTAAAGGTAGCTGTTGAGAATTTGAAGAAAGAATTAGGTAATTCTGAAGCGAAGATAAAAGAACTTGAAAGTCGTCTTTCAAGTAAAGAAAGCGAGAAAAATAGTTTGGAACGAGAAATCGAAGGATTGAAGAAAAATTTGGCTGCTGAAAAAGCTGAAAAAGAGGCAGTTTTGAAAAAATTGGAAGAACTCAATGAAGAACTTAAGGTTTTGAAAGCTGAATTAGCTAGGTTGAGA
Organism: Synergus magnus; assembly: GCA_032275165.1. Taxonomy (NCBI): domain Eukaryota; kingdom Metazoa; phylum Arthropoda; class Insecta; order Hymenoptera; family Cynipidae; genus Synergus; species Synergus magnus. The sequence continues at coordinate 7,723,843 of JAUESH010000044.1, forward strand.
TCTGAAAATGATCAGCACAGGGCAGAAATAGATGATTTGAAAAAACAATTAGTATTGACTAAAGATGAATGGAATAAAGCTAAGAGTGAAATTTCAGCTTTGAAAGATGATAACAATAAATTGAAGGGCCAGGGTGATACTTTAGCTAATGAAAGTGAGAAGCTGAGAGGAGAGTTGGGCAAGTGGAAAGCTGAAGCTGAAGCTCAACGAAATGAAAATGCTAAATTGAAAGGTGAAGTTGATAAACTGGGGGCAGAAAATACTAGACTTAAAAACGAAATTGATGGTTTGAATAATGAAGTTAGTGGCCTTAAGAGCGTAAATAGTAAACTGCAAGATGAATTAGGAGCCGCAAAAAGTGAGGTTGATAAGCTGAAATCCGAATTGTCTGCTTCTAGAGCTGAAAATGAGAAATTGAAAGGGGAAATGAATAGTTTGAAAAGTGAAGTTGGTAGATTAAATGAAGAAATGAGTAAGATAAGGGCGGAAGTTGAGAGATTGAAAAAATCCTTGGCTGATGGTGAAGCTAAAATTAAAAATTTGGAAGGTCAAGTTGCATCTTTAGAATTAGAAAAAGCAAAACTTGTGAAAGAATTAAATAGCTTGAGGGACGAACAGGAAAAATTGAAAAAGGAATTAACAGCTGAGAAAAATGCCAAGGAGGCTGCACTTAAAGAAGCAGAAGGTCTTAAATCGGAATTATCGATGATGAGGGCTGAATTAGAAAAATATAGAACCGAAAATGAGAAGTTGAAATCTGATTTGGAGGCATCAAAGAAGAAAGTTGTTGAATTAACAAACGAAAATGGAGTTTTAAAAGCAGAGGTCGAAAAATTAAGAAATGAATTGAATGCTTTAAAGAGTGAAAATACGAAGCTTAAAGATGAGTTGGATAAAGTGAAAAATAATCTAGAGAAAATGACAGCAGAGTATAATGCTTATAAAGCAGAAAAGGAAAAGGAAATTAATAATCTCAAAATAGAGAATGATCGGTTAAAGAAAGAACTTGCGGATGTACAAGTGAAGGCGAAGAATTTGGAAGATCAGTTGAAGAGTCTTCAGGATGTTAAAGCAAAATTGGAAGCTGATGTTGCAGATTTAAAATCACAATTGGAAAAGTTGAGGCAAGATCTAGCGGTTGAAAAAGGAAATAAAGAAGCTGCTCGAAAAGAACTCGAAGCTTTGAAAAATACTTTAGGTGACTTGAGAAACGAGATGGGAAAAATTAAGGAAGAAAATGAGAAGTTGATAGTAGAGAATGCAAGTTTGAAAAAGCAGATTGACAAGTTGAGAAGTGATGTCGAAAAGTCGAAAGGGGGTTTGGATAAACTAGAGGCTGAGAATGAGAGACTGAAAGGTGAGATTAGTAAGTTGAGAGACGATTTAGAGAAGTTGAGAGCAGAATTAGAGAAAATAAAAGCAGAGAAAGATAAGATGAAGGATGAACTTGAGAAATCGAAAGCAGATGCAGCAAAATTGCGAGATGATTTACAAAAAGCGAAGGCAGATGCTGATAGATTGATTTCTGAAAATAAAAAGCTGAAGAATGATTTGGATGAGGTAAAGGCAGGATCTGATATGTTGAAAGCGAGGGTTAGTAAGGGAAGTGTTGAATCTAATAAGTGGAAGGAAGAATTGGAAAAGTTGAAACTTGAACTTGCAAAAGCAAAAGATGAAGCTAATCAATGTAAAGCGGAAGTAGGTAGGTTGAAATCTGAAATTGAAAGATTGATGGCAGAAATGGATAAAATGAAAATTCAGGATCGAAGATCAAAAGTTAGCATTGATCGACCCAAAGCTGAAACGCCTAAAGTTGAAACTAGAAGGATATCAGGTATTATAAAAAGTTTTAAGAATATTTTTGTGCTGAATTTCTTATAAATTTAACTTAGCAGATCGTCCTGGAAAATATGAATCAAAAGTTTCTGAAGACGAATGTGGGGACTTTATTAAATCCAATGAGATTTTGAGGAAGAGGATACAGGAACAAAACAAGGGTGTGTTTTATTACAAATGTTTTATTACTAAAGATAGGAATTTTTTATTTTAATTTATGTCTTTTAGCTATTGATCGTGTTAGAGAATTTATTGGTTTTGTGGAAGGTAAAAATCCATCGAAGCCTCCGATGGCTGAAGATTATAATGCTGATGGCGACACTGGTGGTTGGATAGTACCAGCAGTAAATGAAGTTATGGAAAAGTCACAAAAACTATCAGAAAATATTTTCAAAGCTGAGAAAGAAATACAAAATCTCGAGGCTTTTCTTCATCGAAAGGTTCTAATTTAAAGATAATTAAATTGTGGTCAATATACCTGAAATATTATTTTTTTATTAAATAAATTATTCTATAGAGTGTTGGAGATTCGGAAGCGTTGGTTCCAGAAGGTCCCAGAGGAGATTTTAATGCCGATTCTTGGCTGGGAGTACGTCCAGTTTATTATTTAAGAAATGAGTAATTTTGTAATGAAAGCAATTTATTTCTTAACTTGAATTTATTCTTTGAAGTCGTTGACGTTGACCCAATTGGCTGAGCTACACGATAAGATTTGTCTGCTTACTGCTTCAATGGTTGAAGCTGACAGCAATTCTATCGGTTCAGAAAGAGTACTCCCTGAGAATCAATTAGGAAACGAACAAATTCCCCAAAGATTGAACAATCCTTTGGAAAGAGATTATGAAACTCTGAATAAAAGAATTGCAGCTTTGCAGAAGCAAATTTCTGAAAAAGAATTAGAGGCCGCGAGAAAGATGCAAGAGATGAAGAATATTCTTCGTCAAGAACAAATGCAATTGATTAAGATTTCTGAAGAAATGACTCGGGAGAAGAAACGAAATTTAGCACTTCAGATGACAATTGACCAAGATCCTTGTTGGACGAAAAATTGCACAGCTGAATGTAGAGGAGATTTCGATAATATCAGAGAATATTAACTAAGTAGTAAGTATTTTATAAATTCACTTTTAATGTTAGGAACTTAATCTGCTTTAAACATGAAAAAAATTTAGAGGCTCACAGTATCAATATTTGAGGTAGTTAAACATTGGTATGTCTAACTTAAGAAAAAATTCTATTTGAACAAAAAATAGCCTAATTTGTCAAAGGGGAATAATGGTTAAATAAACATCAAGTTTAAAAATAAATTCAAATAATGTATAATTCTCTGATAAAATCGTCTATTACTTGTATGATTTGAGATACAGAGCCTGTAATTAATATGTGTGAGATTATCCGTGGTGATTGAAACCATTTGAATGGATCTTAACGAGGTATTACATAATTTGATTAATCGGATCTTCCAGGATGTTTCTCATTGCCTTTGTCCAAGGTGACTTGGCACGTAAAGTAGCTATTAATCAAGATGATGACGAGCCTAGTATTTAAGGTATTCTGCTCGACATCTCAAGTAGACATCTCAATCGATCATGGCGACACCTTTAATCCTTAAAATTGTGCATTGTGTTAAATTGTACTTATATTTTTTGTAGTAAGGTCGACAGAATGTCACGTATGAAAAAATAATCACCGATGTAAATTATAAAGCGAATAAAAAGTCTGGTAATTGATTCGATTTTCGGATATTTTTATACATAGCTGTTTATTCGATTTATGTTATTAGAGCTGAGCAAGCTGCACGTTTATCATTGATAAATGGGTGGTAAAATGTTTCGTACATTTATATCTACTTAAATATAAAAAGGAATTTGAAAATATCATTTGATGAACAGCTTGACCCCTTTGGTCTTCCACAATTCGTAATAAATCAATGATTCGATTATTTTTACCTCTATTCGTATATGATGTGTATTTTTATGAAATTAAGTAGTAGAATCCGTTTGAAGCCAGACAATCTACTCCGATTATGATAAGTCATTTCCAGCCATTAATGAGAATATTCAATTAGTATTCATAAGTAGTATTCACTGCTGTGAGACAAAATGCATTTCTACTGATTTCTATTGATTGACATATATATCAATTAAGTCAGTTTTAATCAATTAAATTATTTGGAAATAAATGTTAGAGCGCAGAGGGAAATCACTTTTATTTATTGAATGGATTATTAAAAAGTTGACAACACCATTTTCAACGTTTTGTGAAATGAATTAAGACAACTGCCGCTTACAAGAGCACATTGGATTATGAGAATATTTCAACGAGTAGATAAATGTATTAACTTTGTAAAGTGCATTTTTACAGGATCAAACCCCACAAAACATTTGCTCTTTCTAACAATCAATAAAGCTGGTTGCAATGTCGTTTTTATTGGCTCAAATGTATATTGAATTCTGCGTATGGTATGGATTTGTGGGATTGATAGGTAGCTGGAGCGAGGCCGAGTCGACAAAGAGTAAACATATAATTGTACCAGGTAGACAGATCAAATGGTAAATGAATTGTTGAAATCCGTTTAATGTTGTTGGAATGTATGAGTTTCGGAATATGAATAAGCCGTCGGGTTCGAACAGCGAAGTGTACTGATGAAGGTGCTGAAGAGAGATGGTACGGTTTCGAGTGTGGAGGTAAAAGAGGGCTGATTCTCGTATGAGTCCCGCGTGTACGAGAATACGAAGAGAGAGATGGTTTGCGAATAATGAAAACAGGTCACGTTATGTGCGCTTTGTGGCTGAACTGGGCGCATGCCAATGTTAACCGCCGATGAGGTATCCCGGCGGTTTGAATTCTTTGCAATACTGCGTTTCTGTAACTAAACGCTGTGGCGTCGATGCAAAAGAATCGGGAAAACGCGAAATCGTATTCGGTCAGGTGTAGCCTGAAACCATTTGAAACATAAGGACAAGATATAAAGATGTCGTTTTCAAAGATATCACGTTTTTAGTCAAAAAAGCTGAAACAGCTCTATATACTTCGTGCAAACTGGGTATTCAGCTTTATTTCTACAACGAAATTAATTGTACTGGACTTTGATAGGATCGATTGACAATTCACCAAAGTTTCGCGAGGGGAGAAATGCTTATCAGATTAATGATAAATGATTTGACTGAAGGATGGCATTCGTGACATGTAATGATCAACGCTTGATTATGGAAGACAATGTGTGGCACGATAGTCACTGGTATTAAAGCCCAGTCTGAAAATGAACTCCATCATATTGATTGACATAGTGACAATTGTAATTCAATGTCTCTTCTCCGTTTTGATAAGAAGAATGACTAATTTACCTGTTGTGCACATGTTTGTTATTCCTTAAGGAATATTATCATTTTAATGTGTATTAAATATATATTATATATATTAAATACATATTAAAATTTTACTTTTCTTATGTTAAATTTAGAAAGGCTTTTGCTGCCAAGCGCCAAAGGATCGTGTCTACTTATATTTCGAAAGGGTGCGTCGCGTGCTCCTAGTAGTAACAGTCGTTTCGAGTAAGACTGGCTGACATATGCACGTCTCATTCCTCGACCCGTTTCAGATCCTACGGTGGTGGATTGCCAGTGTTTTAGGCTCTTCTACGTAGGGGAAAGACGTGTAATGCGGCACATATAGACGATAAACTCGATAAAAACAAAAGTAATATAATATTGTAAAATGTGGAACAAGTAAGGTGCTGTTCAAGTATTACGTAAGCACTTTTGAGATCATATTTACCCCCCCCCCGTCCCTCGTCCCCCGTCCCTCCATGTAAGCAACGAAAAAAAAAACTATTAATTCAGTTAAATGAAAATGTATTTATTCTTTCGTAAATAATAATGACTCTATTATAAAATATTACCTAGAACTTTTAAACAACGTAAGAATATTTTGAAACACTTTTATTACGCTTTATCTATATAAAACTCATACCTTAAATACGAAAAACGTAAAATAGTTTTGCAAATCCTGCGCAATTATCCATGGTCCTTACGTAAGATTTCAATTGACCTAGACCCCCCCTCCCCTACAAGCTGCTTACGTAATACTTGAACAGCCGCTAATTAAAACTGTTGCTTATTAATTTTCCCAGAAAGCTGAGTACTTCGATTTGATGTATTATTGAAAAAGAATTTTGGTGAAAAATCTATATTAGCTTTAGAATAAGCAATGAGCATTTTCTGCCTAAGCTTTTGTGCACAAAGAAAGGAAACGAAAACTTAAAATGAAATAGCAGAAGATGACATAAATACCCTCGGCGTTAACAACATATTAGATCCTTTTGCTCTTTTTTTTGTAACCGTCCTTTTTCCCTACCTTTCTCTCTTTCCAAGCTTCGGTACCTTTGTTCGCAACACGACGAGAAAGCACCGTCGTTCTTCATTATTCCGCACCGGAAATAGAGTTTTTCTTCTTTGCTCAGTGTCGGGACAAGATGCCTGACAAGAAACGAGGCGAGCTTCTTTTGAGGGAAAAAGGTAAACGTAGGAAAAGACCAGACAAAGATTGGGGGGGGGGGACAGAATAGCTTCGAAACGTAAATCGAGAATGATGGAAGCAAATGTATAAGTTTTGCTGGTATTGTACGATCAATTGTCTACCCATTTCACAATCTGATAAGGCTCTCAATTTTATTTCTCTCCACCCCCTAGTGAAAGTTTCGGATTGAAATTCATTCTGAACCAATCCGAAATTTTCCGAGTCATTCCGGATTTGTATCCGAATCAAACAGTTTCATTCCGATGTAATCTGAAGGAAGTTTTCAATACGAATTAATCCGAGGCTCATTCAAAATCAACTCAAACTTGCAATCCGAATGAATCCGGTCAATCCCAATTAATCAGAATGAATCCGAATACATAAATCCGGTCAATCCGAATGAATCCGTATTTATTCGAATTTTTCGGAATCATTAGGATTGATTCAGATAGGCCGAATTCATTCGAATTGAAAGTTCTGATTGACCGGATTCATTCGGATTGAAATTTCGGATTGATTTGGATTGACCGGATTTATTCGGATAGAAAGTACGAGTTAATTCTGATTAATTCAGATTGACCAGATTCATTCGGATTGTAAGTTCAGGTTGATTTTAAATGGACCTCGGATTAATTCGGATTGAAAACTTCCTTCCGATTAGATCGGAATGAAACTGTTTGATTCGGATACAAATTCCGGAATGATTCGGAAAATTTCGGATTGGTTCAGAATGAATTTCAATCCGAAGCTTTCGCTAAGGCCTTTTATGTTTACACGTATTTTAAGAATCATTAACTTACATAATTAGGAGCTCTCCAAGTATTACGTAGGCAGCTTCTGGGGGAGGGAGGCTTGTTTCTTACATGGTGGGGGGGTCAACTGAAATCTTACGTACAATTTTGCTTCGTCCAAAAAAATCAGTTTTAAATCTTGCCCCTATTGCAAACCTATTATTATTTATGAAAGAATAAATACATTTTCTTTTAACTAAATTAATAGCATTTTTTCGTAATTTTAAGAAAATATATTTTCAATGACAAAACTTATGAAAATCAAGAAAATCTTACGTAATTTCGAGGGTTGGGAGGGGGGGGAAGGGTAAGGAAATGCTTACTGTTGCTTACACGGTGGGAGGGGAGGGGGGTTAAAAATGATCTAAAAAGTGCTTACGTAATACTTGGACAGCCCTTTACGTTATTTCTCCTTTTAAATAAACTTAACCTAGTATACTTTAGTTTTTAATATAGCTCCATATAATGGATTCAGTAATAATCATAAGTAATTAGTTGCCTTATTCAATCAGAATATGCTTAATCTCAGACTTCGATGGTGGAGAGCAGTGTAAGTTCTTTTGAAGTTGATCCTTCAGGTAGATTAGGAAAGTTTGAACCAGATATGTGTATTCTGCTCGGGCTGGATTGTTCTTATCTTCTTGAAGTGTACTTACCAATTCTTGCTTCGCTTGTCTATTTCAGATACCTTGCGATCTTGGGATATGAGGTAATGAAATCTTGTTCATACACTTTTTTTTTCTTCAAGATTATTCCAATCAGTCTTTCACATTTGTAATTAAAATAGAAACAAGCTATTTTTATAAATTTCCAACTTCATGCTGCGTATTCATAGAAGTAAGAAAATTTATTAAAATGACAATGTATGTAACAGTAATATTACAGTAACATATTACCTTAACATTAAAGCGTTACTTTTCAACGTTATGTTTAAGCTGTCACGTTACCTTTAACGTGTCAAATGCTGATACCGATTTATACCCTATAAAGTGGATGAAAGAAGAAGAAAAATTGTTATCTATAACTCTTTCTGTGATCGGGGTGTGACTTGTCTGTTGGCTCGTTTTCTATCATCTGAGGGGTTCAGCTGCTTATCTGATGCGTTCCCTCTATTGCAACTGTTCGTCTCTGGATGTAGAAAGCTATGGAGTCGGTGAGACAACGCAGGGGATGAATAGTGGCCGCAGGATGCCTTAACCGACCGAAGGGTGACGGAAATTCACGATCGAGGACGGGGCAATCCGAAACCTCAGCTACCCTTGTCAGTAGGCCTGCCGCAACGCAGCAGTGTGCGCGCTTTTTCCATCCCTTGGAGCTTTACGTCTCCGATCTCTTTTCCGCTAGACTTTTCCGCTTAGTTTATTGCTACCCTACATTAAAAAAAGTAATTTATTTCAATTTCCTAACAATAATCAATTTTCTAAAAATAATCAATTTCCTACAACAATCTGCATATCCCCTATTATAATTAAAGTATCTAGTCATGATTTGAGGCTTCTAGTTTAATAAAATCATTAGACTACCCAGCAATAATGTAAATATACGACAATAGTTTAATTTAGTATAAAATTCCATCTTTCATGTTTATTCCCTGAATAAGAATTAAAACTTTTGTTGATACAATTCGAATACCCGACGAAGGACATTTTACCGAACACTTGTAATTCTGGATGAATTTTTTATTTTGATCGAGTGAAGATATTTTTTATTGGATACTATATCAGGTGCATGTGAAAATCGAGTTTCTTGTTCAGTGAACTGTGTAAAACCGGAAGTTAAACGCGATGTGGACGAACGCGGAGGCCAATTCGTCGATAGATCGTTGGCCCCTGTTTAACATGACCCTACCTTAATCAAGATCGACGTATACGTGCGCGGAAATGTTTCGAGCTTAAAGCTTGATTGGCTGATCTGTGCCCGGCTGTTTACAGGACGCGAGTGAGTTAGTGTGACAATTAGTGGAATGACACTCGAGAACTAGCTAAGAACCTGCTTCGGTGAATTTAGAAACTTTTTGAAAAATTGAATGAGTTCCTTGCTATAGTTGAGAGAGTTCAGCTGAAATTTTTCAAGATTGAAGATCTTGAAACTGCGAAGAAGGAAGAATTGATTCTGGTTTCAAGATGCAGGCTCTTCTCCTGATTGTGATTTTTGCTCGGTTCGTCGTTTCAGATTTCTTCATCGACAACGTCGATGCACCAAGTAAGTAATTGCCAGACTTTTAGTCGCCAAAGATCTTTAGTCTAAGGTCATGTCTAGACTTAAAATAATCACAAATGTAAGTAGATCAGTGGAGCAGGGAGTCGTGATATAATCGACGGGGATTATATATTTATAAAATGTCCACCTTCTCAATTGTCACAGAAGGTCGATGAAAAAATGACAAATTTTCAAATTAAAAAGACAATTTTTATCTGGAAATATTATGTCCATGCGTTTTCCTAATTAAGTAATAACTTTGAGAAAAGAAGGGCAATTGGCAAACCTATTTTCTGGATAGAAAATATTTTCATTGAAATTTCGATAATATTGTATGTATTACCTTGAAATGAAGAAAAACTGTACATATTAAGAAAAAGGAAATGCTATAAAATATTCATATACTTAATGAACTTATAATCCACCTTTACAAAAAATCTACCCCATGTCATTAGAAAACATTCTAAATTCAGTTCTAATCAATTTAGGACATTATCATATCGAAGCGTGCTTTTCCATCAATAAGGATGACTGACCCTTTTTTTCTTATTTATTTTATTGTAATACATATATAATTTGATTCGACTTATGTATCAAATTATAGATTATTTAGACATAAACATCGTCTGTAAACGTATATTAAATTCTCGTTGAAACGAATCCTGCCTAGTAATATAACTAATGGGAAATTAAGTATCTTAGACGAACGTATCCATTTAAATTTAGATTATTATTTCCCCCTATTATTAATATCATCTTTTCGTTCAGTTTAATTAGATAAGTTAAGTTAATGGTACGAAACTAAACAAAAAAATTAATGTCTATAAATGTTATCAATACGGAGAAATATAATTATTTGCTCGGTCGATAATTTAATAATAATCACAACCGATTACAGGCCCTTAATAAAAATATGGCTTCGTAAAGTAAAGAAAACTTCATGGATTTGAAAAATACTACCCGATTTATGTACCGAAAAATAAGTTTCAAAATTATTTATCTCGCATCCGCTACATTTCTCGTTGGTAAGTTTGTCGTAGAGACGTGTAAGAAGACGCCGCACGTTTCGTTTCCCATTTCTTGAATAACTGACGTTAGAATGCGAAATGAGAATTTTTAAAATTAGACTGAATTGGAAAAGTTTCAAATAGGAGATGCAATCTTCAAGCATCAGATATCACGAAAGATACAAACTTTTTCTTTGTCGTTTATATATTTAAGACCACCTGTTTAATATTCACGAGTAGCTATAGTTACAAGAACTATCCGAGGCAATCCATTCTTATTAGGCGCATATGTAAAGTCCATGTATTAACTTATAGCCTGTTATTTCGATTACTTACAATACTTAGTATGTCACAAGTAACAGTTTCTTATAAAATATTTAATTCAAAGATTCTTTTTATCTACCCGTGTGAAAATCTTCCCAATTAAGCCCAATTATTATTTGGGCGCCAATCTGGGCCCAATTGAGCAACCCTATTTGTAAAAAAATCTTCAAATATAATAGTTTTATTAGTAAAATAGTATTTTGGTTGGTTGGTTGGGGTGTGGTCGGGGAGCCTAATTGGGCCCCCATTGGGACTTGGGCAACTCAATTGTGGCCCATTTAGGCCCCAACCGGCTTTTCCACACGGGTATTTAAATTGAAAGTTATAGATAATTATTTATTGATCGTTTTTTTACATTCTCATCATATGAGAAGGTATTGGTTTTATGGGAAAAATCACTTTCGTAATTTTCATCAAATCTCCATGTTTTGAGACCCTCTGAGTGAGAAAAAACGGTTTTTACGCCGGTTTCTGTCTGTGTGTCCGTCGACCGTCTGTTGTCTGTGGACACGATAACTTTGGAAAGAATTATCAGATTGGATTGCGTTTTGGCACATTTATATAAAGCATAAAAGGAAAGGACAAATTCGTTATCCAGCCATTTTGGACGAAAATTCAAAAACTTAGAGCATTTAAAATATTGTTGAGACCATTTTTTTTAAGATTTAAAAATTCTGTGTAATGCTATTCGTAGTAATCAAAAAGGCTAACAATTTATCCTGATGACTTTTTCCGATAAAAAGGTAATTATCAGACTTATAACATTTCCAAAATTCAAAAAACAAACGAGAATGGAAATTTTAAGCCAAACAACGCACGATATGAAAAAAAGTCAAGAAAAGAAAAACGTTGCTTTTTGAGAGCCTTTTGTTGCTGCTTTTGAAAGAAAGATTGGCATAACTTTTTGAATTTTCTTGAAAAATTATAAATTCAAATTCAAATAAAAAATATTGTAAAAAATATTTGTAAAAAATTATAAATTCAATTTCCTCGACAAAAAACGTGAGATATGAGAAAATATTACAAAAAAATGATTGGCCTTCAAAAGATCAAAAATTTTCTATTGACCATTTTATCCCTCAAGGGGATAGAGCCTTAAGTAAATAAATTTCTTTTTTTTTCATTTGAAGTAAAAAACAAATTTTGTGATTTGCACATGAAGAATATATAACACTGAGCGCGAAACGCAGGATCTATATGTTTCGGAGCGTGAAGCGCGACGACCGAATCGCGCGCCCTAGGCATGCAGAGAGAATGTCCAGATTTTTTTTTATGTGAGACAATATCAGAAATTTGTGATAAATATAATATATAATATATTCATACAATGTTTCTGAAGTCCACTCAATTTGAAAGCTTCATAATTCGTTGAGTGTACGTCATAATAATTGGCAGTAGTCGAGTGGGAAAGAGTCTGTCACTAGTTGTTACACGGGAAATACATCAAAGTATGCATCACGTGATATGGGACTGTACCATAAGCCGTTTATTTAATCGATGCATTATGCAAATTGACACATCGGTTGTTGCATCAATGTAGTGATTGACCAATATCCCTCGGCCGGCTTACGGTGCACATTTATTGGTCCGAACTGTTTTAGAAAGTGACGACTATGCGTCAAATGATTGATGCATTGACGTTCTGAATAAATGAAGATATTCTATGAAAATGTCAATAATTCTAAAAAGTAAATTTCCCCAATCTGGTTATAATCATTATAATTAATAATGACGCAGTATTCATTAATAAATGCACAGGAGAGGACACAGGACACTTGGGGAAAAATTGCATTTACTCAATGAAATGTCTCTCATATCTGCAAAAATGTTAATATTTAACATTTTTAATATTAACGACATGCTATGGAAAATGATATTTTGTCGCTATTTTAACATGAGACTCCTGCAACATTTGCAGTAAATTTATATGAAGTGGGTTGTTTAAGATTTGTATAAAATGTTAAATGGTCTTTCGTTTCTGAAGGATTTACTTCTGAAGACATTTGCCTCGCTTCGACTTTGTTTTATGAGGTCGTACGTGAGCAAGGCGCTGGAGCTTAAGGATCTTTAAGGACTGAAAGTGAACATACGTTTGGCACGTGAATGGGCGCGTACAGCGCGTTTATTGCACTGATACTGAAATTATTGCTTGTACACACTACGCGAAAACGTGCTTATACGTGAAAACGATCTTTGCGAGAAATGAGGATTCGGTAACGTTCGAAATTCCTTCATGACTATATTCAGCCAAAAATTTTTCAACAATTTTCGAAACCACTTTCATTTTATGTTCGATTATATATGTACGTGGGTTTTCACTTTATTATTAAATTAACGTCTTCTAATTGAATTTAAGCTATGATTGGAAACGAATCACATTTCTCAGGAAATAATTGGAAAAAATGAGAGTTTAAAATTGTTTTTATTAGGAAAGGTATTTGACAATCTCATCGACAGAAAACTAACAGAAAATGTTGGAGTCTTGCTAATTGGGAATAATTACTGCAATCCGGAGAAAAAATCGGTATGACTATAAGCTGGAAAAGAAAATTTCTGCAATCGCAATTTCTTTCAAGTCGAATTTATGCTAAACGGGTTGATGAAAGAGTCTGTAACAACTTTAATTCTTAAGAAAGTGGCTGCAACTAACTTATAAGTAAATTGAGTTCTTTATAAAAGATGATAATAGTCTATAATTGGTTTATATCCCTCAAGTTTCTCAGAAAAAAAAAATTCATTTCGCTATCGAGTAAATTATAATCTGATAATCTTGATACAATTTTCTTGTAATAGTAAGAAACCAATATTTAAAAATATATAGAAACGTTGGAAATAGGTGGATGGATTACAGGAAGTGAAGATATTTTATACAACTGTTTTTACTCTCTTTGCGAGAATGTTCTGAAGTGAAAAATTTCTGTTGTATCAGAAAAAGGGGAAAAGAGGTGTGTTTGTCGAGTCAGTGATTCGAAATTTGGAAGAAAAGCTTTTTCGCATTATTGACAATGAAAAACGTTTTGCAGATCGCATTACTCAAGGCTTAAAAGTGGCCGTTAGTCTCATGCAAAAGCGCAGGAAACGTCGAAGGTGTGCGATGTGCTCGTTTATCGTGTCGATACTGAAGTTATGGCTCGTATACACAGTAAGCAATGGCGCGTTGCACCTGCTGACGTAGCTATATACCGTAACTGGAATCTCAAACCTAACTACATAATGGGACAATTTCTATCTGTCATTAACTATAATCACAGTCAAATTTAAACAATCGGCTGGCTGCGCCTAGAAAGGGGACAGAGACCATTTTCCTCCCTTTTTTTTTACTACTACGACAGTCATCAAGTCATCACAGTACCTACTGTTATTAAAAAAGGTGAATAGGTGACTTTTTTTAATAAAAATAAGCGAGAATTAGGCGACAAAAAATTGAAGCAAACTTAAACCAAAACAAAACAGAAATATTAGAAAATTTGTCTAGAAGGAAAAAAAATTGACCTCCAATCCAAGTCAATAAAATTTAAATTAAGAATTCAAATTGAAGTTTTAAATTTTCATCAAAAATATAAACTTTACCTTAAAATTCCTTAGAAAACCATTAAAAAATTATAAAAATTGAAAATAATTCTAGGTGATTTGAAGAGAATTGAAGGGGAATTTAAGAAAATTTTGGGTGATTTCAGAAGAATTCAAAAAGAATTCAAGGTGAATTGAAAACAATTCAAACCTATTCGATATCACGATAATTTCGCAGAATTTCAAACGATTTTTAAAGATTTCTTTTGTGATTAACAAGATTTCGAGATATTTCGAATGTTTTTAATGAATTTCAAGGGATTTTGAAGATATTTTAAAGGATTTCGTGAGATTTTAAGTCATTTTAAGGAATTTAAAGGGATATCAAGTAATTTTAAGGAATTTCAAGGGATGTTTAAAGAATTCAAAAAAGAGTTTCCAGATTTTCATACTCTATAAAATTGAATCAGTGGAAGTTCACTGATTTTCAGTGACTCTCTTTTTAAGATTTCATTCAGTGAAAATCCCTGAGAATCAGCGAAAAGTCACTGAAATTTTCAGTAATTATGTCTAAACTACTGAAAATTTCATTGACTTTTCACTGATTCAAGTTTAGAGAGTAAGATTTCCAAACATTTTTAATGATTTTAAAGAATATTTAAGCGATTTAAAGTCATTTAAAAAGATTTCAAAGTTTCTTTGAAGGGATTTCATAATATTTCAAAGGGTTAAGAGATTTAAAATAATTTCAAGGGATTTCAAGAGATTTCATAAGTTTTCAAGACAATTTAAATGATTTTAAAGAGTTTAAAACGTTTTAAAGTTATTTAAAAAGATTTCAAAGTGTTTTACGAAATTAAAATTTTTTTAATTTCAAGAGACTTTAAGTAATTTTAAGGTAGTTTAAAGGATTTTAGATAAATTTCAAAAATTTTAAGGAATTTTCAAGGAATTTAACAAGATTTCAAGCATGTTAAAAGAATTCAAGATATTTTAGGTGATTTTAAGGAATTTGAAGGGATTTTCAAGAAATTTCAGAGGATTTCAAAGATTTTAAGACCTCTTAATTGATTTTGAGGAATTTCAAGAAATTTGAAAAGATATCAAGTAATTTTGAGCAATAAATAAACTTCTAAACTTTTATAAATTCAATTAATTGTATTACAATGTTAGAATGGCAATTCGGGAAATTAGAAAGTCTTTGTTTCTATCAATCAAAATTTTCCATGAAGATTACTCGGCTAATTTAGTTCATATATATCGAAAATTCCTTTTTTATGTTACTATAAAAGTAATGTTTTCCTTTCAAAGGGTCATTTTATTTGTGTGCCGTGTCGGCTTATCAGGAAACGGCAGCGAGTGAAGGGAGGGTAGAAAAAAGGAAAAAAAAAAATAATAGTGCCATCCTCCAATATTGGGAGTCACGATTCGTAACTCCAGATAACCGGAAACAGCGAGTAGTGCTCGTTTCCGGATTCGTTGGGTGAAATAGTCCCGTGGACGAGCGAGCACTCGTACATTTATGCGAGGGTCTGTCGTAACCGTTTGCATTTGTAAACGAGGCATGGATTCCTTTTTATATTTCTCTTTCTATTTCTTTTCTATTTCTTCCTCCTTTGATATCTTACTTTTCCCTATTTTCAATCTTATCCGACAGTTTCGTCTTCCAGTATGGCTATCATTTCGATTAGATACCGTCTGATAAAGATTAAAAGTTTTTCGATTTACGAGAAACTTTATACCAACTTAATTCCATTGAATCCAAACGAATTCCACTGAATCCAAATTATTCCCATTATATCTGAAATTTTACTTTAAATTTCTTAAGTGGATTTAAATTCAAGTTTGTGACATCTGCCAATGAATAATACAAATTATTTTGAGCTAGAGAAGTACGTCTTTCTTGATAATTAAAGTCGCCATATGAATTATCTAGAAAATGATAGATGAAATATTTCAATTTTTTTTTAACAAAATGAATAATTAGGTTCGCACCTAGTTTATAGAATTTCAAAAGCTCCATTCCACTCTACTACCGGTTTTCCGTCGCGAAATCAGCTGTCCGACTGGTTAATGAATAACTAACTATTCGCTGGCCCAACTTTCTGAAATGCTCGCAAAAAGTAGGAACTATTGGAAAAAATTATATTGTTATATCTCTTGTATGTCCAATTAATTATTACTAATGTTCCCTAGTCAGATAAATATTGATCGGATTTGAATAGTTGAATATAGTGAAAAATAAAAATAATTATTTTTATAAATTAAAACAAAATATTTCTAATCATAAAGTGAAATAATGGAAGTTCGAAGTTAATTTATGAAAAGGAAGTTTAATATCCTGCAATGAGTAAGAACTGTAACAAAAGTTATAATTTCTTAGCGCTCTTCAAAAGTTCTCTCTAGATGTTAATTTTATACTTTCTTTATTTAGAGCTAATTTTCGTCACGGCAAGTGCTTCCAGGAATTTAGAATTACCAAGTGCTTCAAAATAAATATTAAATACTTCCTTTTGCCTTTCTGAAAAATTTTTATTATGATATTGTTTTTTAATCAAGTGGCTTTTTTATGCAGTGCTCGACTTGTTCAGTAGAATCATTTCCGCTTATTCTTCAGGCTTCAACTTTAATCAATATTGGCTCTATAACTTTCAGTATGAGTTGTCTGCTGACAATGCCCTGAAATACATTTTTTCGAGCCAATTTCGAACCTTTGTGCATTTTATGCTGTGCAATATTCATGGAGAAAAATGGGGATTCATTTATACTTATTTTTGTATAAAGCGCAACCTGCTGATTGTCAATTGTTTTCTGGATGAAACGTGTGCTTAAATTCTGTTACACAACTTCAAAGTTCGATTTAATATTACTTTATACAGCTTTTCGAAAATTGCTAATGATATTATATTTATCCGCTGAAAAGAAAATCCATTTGTCTGTCGAGAATGATGATATTACGGCCATCGATAAATTTATTAATACAAAAATAATATATACTTTAATTATAAATCTCGATGTAAATTAATATGAATATTTTATTCTTTGAGTTCTTTTAGATAGCTGAGTTTATCCATTTCATAATGCCGGTTGAGAAGCTCAGCTGAAAATAATATAATTTATTTTCTCGTATCGAATTTCTTCATCTACAGAGCATGAAATTTGTGGATCTAAATAAAATTTTATTTCTTATTCTATTGTCATCTTTCAAAATGTTTTTTTTTTTTAATTTATTGCAGAGAACTGGTATTTGATTTATGTACCGCAATGAGTTGACAATTTATACGAGTAAATATTTGTGCTGCAGCCTAGTTAGTATTTACAAATATCTTCCGTCACTGTTCTGTTGTAGTTCTTGAAGAGGAATGAAACAATGGATCCATAAATGTAAAGCAATAATGGTGTCCTACCCTGTGTTTCTGAGAGCAGTAGGAGGCCCTGTTTTGCTGACTGAGGACTTCTTGTATTCCATCTTAGCAGTTATTGCAGAAGTTTTTGTTTGAGATGCTGCTCGAGCCACCGTTGTACCACACCCACATATTGCACTTTTCCGTCTTGTCTCTCGGGAATTGTCGCTCTGGTTCCTTTTGCTAAGAGCACTTTATCGTTAGTACTTTGGGCTTTGCTGCCATTGCTTTTACTCAACCATATCCGATGACATTATTAAATTTCAAATCCTGATTTTATAAAGTGCATCGTGAAATATAAATTTTTATGTTTTTCGACGTATACCCGAGCAGAAATGTTGATGGGGTTCTAATGGGGCTCTGGACAGTTTACCCTAGTTCTAGTGTGGTCCTGATCTGGAAAACTGGCAAGGACTCCACAAGGCGCGTCGCGCTCTCACTGGTAAATTCCCCACGTAGGGAAAACTGGTCAATACCCCATCAAGATTAAAAAACCATTATGGAGTAATTATTTGCAATACTTGATTACTTCATTAGTTAATTTTCTAAAAACAATAAATTCTATTATAAAAAAGTGGTAGTAATTATATCGAATATAAATTCTCGCGATCTCGAAATCTGAAGCCACATTCTCTCAAGTGATTTTAAAGAATTTAAAGGGATTATGAATATGAAGGGATTTTAAATGATATTAACGAATTCTAAAGTATTTTCAAAAGATTTCATGTAATTTTAAAGAATTGAAAAGGATTTCAAGAGATTTTAAGTGATTCTAGGGAATTTAAAAGGATTTCATGAAATTTTTAAAGATTTCAAAGATATCAAGATTTCCTAAAGGATTTTAAAAGATTTTAAGTGATTTTAAAAGAATTCGGATGAGTTTCAAGAGCTTTCACAAAATTTTAAAGAAATTGAAGATATCTTAAAGGATTTCAAGATGTTTAAAAAGATTTTAAAGATATCAACATTTCATATAGGATTTCAATAGACTTTAACTGCTTTAATAAAATTTTAAATGATTTCGAGAGATTTCAAGTGATTTTAAGGAATTCTTAAAGGAGTTTAAAAAAATTACAAAATAATTTCAAGATTTTCAATTAATTTAAAAATATTTGTAAATATTCAAAAGGATTTTTAATGATATAAAAAATTTCTAAAGGATTTGGAAGGAATATTAATAGATTTAACGATTTTCAAGAAATTTCAAAGATATGAAAACGTGTGAAAGGATTTTAAGAGATTTCAAGTGATTTAAAAAAATTTTTTTAAATTCAAAAAAGTTTCAAGATTTTGAAGTAATTTGAATACATAAAAAATGTTTTTGGATTCTTTAAAATCTGTTAAATCTCTTGAAATATACAGAAGTTTGTTGAAATTCCTTGAAACCTTGTGAAATCCTTTGAGATCACTTAAAACATTTTGTAATCCTTTGAAATTTCTTTAAACCTCTGGTTATTAACACTTATGAAAAAATATAATATAATTTATGAATTAGCCTTTTATGGCAGTTCTTTCGGAAAATGGGGGACAATTCTAATCAACATTCTAGTTTCCTAAAAGAAAGGCTTCCCTTTTTTTTCTGTTGGAACAATAATAAAAGGACGAAGGCTATAAATGAAAGATTGGGAGTAATCGAGGGTCCAAGGTTTTCACCACATTTTTCTTTTCCCCAGAAACGACTGGTTTGCGAAAGTAGAACCATGGAACTTGAATGCCATTCTGATTGGCTGGCAAGATCTTCGTTTGACACGATTGCTT
Organism: Synergus magnus; assembly: GCA_032275165.1. NCBI lineage: Eukaryota > Metazoa > Arthropoda > Insecta > Hymenoptera > Cynipidae > Synergus > Synergus magnus. The sequence continues at coordinate 7,743,190 of JAUESH010000044.1, forward strand.
CGTGAGCAAAGAATCCCGAAAAGGAGACATATAGAAAGCCAACTGAGCATAGTTGTTTTTCCTTCCTCTATTCTCCCTTTTGGTATTCATTCAATCTCACGTTTCTGCTATTCCACCTATCATTCGATAGGAAACACTAAACTCACTAACTGGCTAGAAGAAACGCGAACATCGATCCCTGTCCAACGACGTCCTGCGGCTATTGAATCGAAAAAGTCTGGAAGATCCCCGAAACAATTATCTGAGCATTCACTTTTTCCGTTTCTTTCTCTCATTCTTTTCTCCCCTTTCTTAACTTTTGTCCTTAACTTTTGTTCTCCGAATTTCTGAGGAAGAATGGAGAACAAAATTAATATATTTTTCTCTCTATACACTACCGTCAAAAAGTTTTGGTGCATTCATATTTCTATAAAATTATCGGCAACATATAGAAATACAGCTTTTTAATTAGAGTCGTAAACATGCATATAATTTGAAATTAAAATTGTAAAGTATAAAATTATACAATAATTTCGTGAGAAAATAACAATTTCTTTTCAGAGCATTATTATACTAAATTCTCTGCTCCTCGGACCGTAATTACTGTTCTCGTCATATTTTTTGCAGTGGTCATAAATCCTCGTAAAACTTTAATCGAGCTATATCTTTTCACCGTTTCTCGCAGATCCATTGGCTTTTTCGCTTCTCTTTATTGCCATTTCTTACCTTTACGCATTCATTCTTTTCCAGATTTGATGATGGTGCTTCACGACAATTATTTTTTTTTTCGGTCGCTTTCATTACTTCATACTACTAGTATCATTGCAATCACCATTCTTTCTTATTTCTAAGTTGTCTTTAATTTCAAGCAGAACTTCATCAAAGTTTAATTAAAACCATTCAGCCACCTCTGATATAAATCGAAATTTCTCCACAAAGGTTTCATCAGTTAACTTTCCCTTCACATTAATATTTCCATTTAATATAGCAAAATGTTAGTTATTCTTAGTTTAGTTAAGAATACCCGTGCAAAGGGAACTTTAATTAAGAAATTTTTTATTAATTAATGGAATCATGTTAGTCACTTAGCAAATTAATTTGTTAAAATTGGAATAGGGTGGAAGTAGAGCTGCGTGAAATGTGTTAAACATATTTTTTTAATGAACTAGACTATTCAGTGATAGAAATACAGTGAAAGGACCTATTTATAGTCACATCAGCTGCTCAAAATAAATTGTATTTCTAGAAGAGAAATAGAGTAGAATTAGAAATAGGAAATTGGAACAAGAAATTCAATACCAGTAGCAAATAAAGTTCTCCAAAAGTAAAAAAACGTTCTGGCAAAAGTGAGAATATAAGTAGATAATGCCTTGAAGCGTAAGACGAAAAATTGGAACACGTGACATGAAACTGTAAGTAGTGTATGCGTGAAAAGAAGGCTTTGAGCCTTTTCATAATATGTCACAAGATTTCGCCCTGTCACTTTTCGCTATCATTGCCTTTTCTTCCTGTATCGTAGTTATTTCCTCACCCGGATATACAATACATTGTCCTAATTTTTCTCCCTCTTCTCATCTCACCAAAATTTGGGAATAACCTCGAGCTCCACTTTCTTTTCTTTTGCTCTCCTTATATATACTTTTTTCTTTTTCTCCTTTCTACCGAAAGCAAGTCCTTCGATCCACCTTCAAGTTACGATACTCGAAACGAGCTTCTCCGCAGAAGCAGCCTCGAGGTCGTCTTTTTCCACGAAATGGTCGTTGGAACCCTTTTACTGCTTCACCATGGCATAGAAAAGAAATGTATGTACGTACCCCCAAGAAAGTGGATACTTGAAGGTGGGTTGAATGAGAAAGCTGGCGCTTATGTCTCCGAGTAAATATGGCATTTCCGCGAAGACTAGACCGGTTTTTTCGCACCTGCGCCAATAACTTATTTTCTTCTTTAGTCCTTTGTCACATTTTTTATATATTATTATGCATAAAAATTTTATCTTCTCCACTAAACTGGATATTCTCCGATACCCTGATTATTCAGGACTGAATCAGTTTGTATGCCAAAGTTGGTATTAATGAAATCTTAAAGAAGAGACTTTATGGCACGCATTTGCTGCTCTGCAATAAAAATGATCGTATCTCGTTTGAAATCATTGCCAAGAATTGTGCTATTTCTTTTTCTTTCTCAGAATAAATTTTAATGTTTCAATTTGCACAATTTACAAATAAGCCAGAAGGTGAACACGAAAATAAGAACACCGAGTTGGAAAGATTTCAAAGTTTAATTGCATTTTTAAAGATTCTATTCAATATACATGTGTGCTTTAATATAAGTAGAATACGGCGATAAGCCGTCACACAAAAAATTGCCTTTTCTACTGAAAAGCTTGGATGCGTCACAACAATATGGAATTGCAGCAATGACCCAAGTAACTTAATTTTAATACTGAATTCGGTTATTGATAGAATAGCAATTCGACCCTTAAGTGCAATGGCACCATGTATGAGCAAACTTTAGCAGTTTGCGTGCACAGAGTGGAGATAGGACATAGATAGGAGGACAAAACTGGCCGCAACCACATGTTCGCAAGTGCAGTGACCATAAACATAAGGTGCCATGGACTTTAATTATACAAGTCCTTACAATTGTAATTCCTATAACCGCCTTGTACGAACTGCATAAATACGTGACTGTGTAAACCTCATGCTTGACCTACGTTAATTCTGGAATACGATCGAAATAGGATCTCCGTTGGAGTTCGCAAAACTATCGACTCTTCAGTACGTGTTTACTTACGAGATAGAGAAACTGTACTGGTGAGTCGTGCCAATTTCTGTTAAATAATTAAACGGGGTCTGTGGTACCGTCGGCATTGGTAGAATAGAAGATGTTATTTACTCGTCCATCCGTGCAAGTGTAGGATTCCTGTTGTACTTCTGTCAAGTATACATAAACCCGTAGACACGAACCATTAACCGTTTAGTTGTTGAAATCATTCATTGAGAACTTACGTGCTAGAAACTTGTTTCACTGATTTTTCACCTATCTTTACTTCTAAAAAAATAGGATATATGTTTGAGATTTGAAGGGTGTCGCGACATAACCGTGTAACTGACACTTTTTTCAAAACTCGTTTTATTGGATTTAAAATTCTCTAAAATTCCATCGCAAATTTTAATGAAAAAAATTTGGAATTGTTTAAACAATTTTTGTTTAAATAAATTGTTTACAAATGCGAGATATGGAAAAAATAATAGTGCCATTCGATTCTGTGGAAAAAATTAGATTAATACCATACATTGGATAATTTTTTATCCCAATCATTTGGTGGTGACACATAAATAAACAATAATTGTTTATTTATACTACCTCGCCAATTGGGTACATAAAAATTTTGCGAAAAGCATGAACTTTATATAATTTTTTCCGAAGAATCGAATAGAGATATTATTCTTTTTATCTCACATTTTTAAACAATTTGTTTAAAGAAAATAAATAAATGCGACAAATGTTTATAAATGCGAGATACGGAAAAACTAATGAACAGTTTTTTTTTGTACCTAAGTTGTTATGCAGTAAAAATACAAATTCTATAACATTTAATTGTTTGTTTATACTACGTTATCAATTGGGTCCATAAGAAAATTGCGAAATGCATATAATTTACATAATTTCTTTCGTAGAATCGAATGGCACTATAATTTATTTCATATATCTTATATTTGTTTTTATTTTATTAGAAATTAAGCCTAAAAAAACAATAAAATCAAAACAAAATTCGATAGACTTACACGGCTTTGACCGCAGTCGATTTTATGTATCTCGAAAAATATTATCTTTTCCAAAATTTTGTTTATTGAAACTTTAAGTGATTTTTGAGAATTTCGAGATATTTTAAAGGAACTTCAAAGGATTTTTAAAAGAATTCAAAACAGTTGAAGGATTTTCAATAGTTTTCATAAGATTTCAAGACATCCTAAAGAATTTCATCAGATTTTAAGTGATTTTAAGAAATATCAAGGGATTTTAAGAGATTTCAAGTATGTCAAGTGATTGTAAGGAATTTCAATGGATTATAAAAGAATTCGAGAGAGTTTAAAGATTTTCAAGAGATTTTAAGTCATTTAGAGTGACTTTAAGAAAATTCAAGGAATTGATTCTAATGTGGAGGAAATCAAATGAAATCCCTTAAAATCCCTGAAAATTTCTTAAAATTCTTTAAAATCTTTTAAATCTTCTGTAAATGCCTTAAAATCGTTTAAACCATATACATATGACTCTTTTCAACTCTTTTAAAAATCCTTTTATATCCCTAAAATCCATCAAAATCATCATCATACCTTGAAATTTTTTTAAATCCTTCAGTCTTTTTATCCCTTGAAAAGGGATAAAAAGCTTATATTTTTTATATTTTTGATTTCATGCATCTGGAATTCGGAAATGTACAATGAGTCACAAACGAAAAACAACGCCGAGATTCTAACGCTTGTCTTGTGTTGTGTTGCAGTCTTCATCATATTATTTATGTGGTAAAATAATATTTTTATTTGGAACAAACCAGGGTATATAAATACAGGGAAGGAAACATGCAATCATCAGATATCGATCACCGACAGTCAGAGAGTTTGCTTTGAATAATCACACGTTTTTAGTTAGAAGGATTCACTCACGGAATATGTATAGGTATACATCCAAAGCAAATGTAAACCTACAAAAATAAACACCCTGTCCTGTTTATACGAGTACGTGACCTGCACTTCATGAAAGTGCAAACTATTTCAAACGGAAATGCATATTTTCACGGTGCTGAATTGCAGCACAAGTTTTTTTTATCTCTGAGGCAAGCAATTTCTATGCTAGTCTATATTTTGCGATACTGTCTGTAATTCATTGCTTCTATAATTAAACTACGAAACATATAACAACTTTCTCCTGTCTTTTATATCAATTAAATTGAGTTGATTTGGACAAGAAGTGATTACGCGTGCGATAAATCTTGAGTGAGCGGATTGTCATGAACTGGGCGATTTCCTTTGATGAAGAGGTGTGTTTTTCAGGGATCCCTAACCTTCATCACCATTAGTGTCTCATGCCATGAAAACGCACAATTACGCGAAATATACGTACCATACGGATAAACATACGAGCGAAGAGCTTAAAGCCAGGTCGAGCATTCTTCACCCCTCATGCTGTCGACGCTTGCTAACGACTCGGTTCGTTCGAGCGTAAATTCTGGGCGGCACATTAATTACGTCGGATTATTAACATCACCATTGCCATCAATGAATTTCATAGCTTCTGCCATGGCACAATGGGAGACCAGATATGCATAGATAGGATAGCATAGGTATCACCATCAGCTTCCATTTCAACCTAATTCAACGAAGTCCTCCTAGGATTGAGGACCAGAATCATATAATCAGAAAATACCCACTAAATTAATAACTGATTGATGCTGTTGACTAATTAATACCAGTTACGTGAACCTGTATGTAATTTTTCGGCTTTGTTTATTAGAATGTTGGCCATGCCATTCACAGGAATGAACACGCGCACTTTACATCTTTCATTAGTAGCGGAAACGTTGATTAGGGCGTATCGAAAAAAAAAGTTGTTTGCGCGAAGTTCTAATGACAATGAAAACTTTCTTTGGGGAGTCAAAAACCCTCCCCTAAAGTTTCATTAAAAAAAATTCCTTCTGTCTCCGCATCGTAGATATAGCTAAAAATAAAAAAAACGAAGAACTTCTTCCAATTTGAAGAGCAAAAAATTTTTTTTTTAAGATTTCAATTATCAATTAAATAGTTCAAAGCAATTCGCTTTATAACCGTATAGCGATAATTCCATTGAAATATTTTTTACCCTCCCTAATTGACTTTGAAGTTTCAAAAAATCGAAAAAAGTCGACTTTTTCGCTATTTTCTTAGATTTATTGTATATGTTATTGAGGATGTATTTGCAATATGGTACAATAACAATATGTAAGGAATGTGGACATTAAAATAATTTTGATTGACTGAATTCTAAAAAAATATTTAAAAATGATATATTGCTCTTTATTTGACAATAAATTTCATTTTCGGTATATAAATTATCAGAAAAAATAGTTCGAAGCAAGTGGATTTGTACCTACAAAGCAAAAAATTATTCAAATATTTCTTACTCTACCTAAGTAAAATATTTGAATAATTTTTTGCTGTGTAGCTACAAAACCACTCGCTTCGAACTATTTTTCCTGATAATTTATATACCGAAAATTAATTTTATTGTCAAATAAAGAGCAATATATCACTTTTAAATATTTTTTAGAATTCAAAGTCAATAAAAATTGTTTTAATGTCAACATTCCTTACATATTGCTATTAGAACTTTGCGCAAACAATTTTTTTTTTCGATACGCCCTAGTGTTAATGTTTAAAAAATTGAGTAAAAATGGAAATCACTAGAAATAATGTTACCAAAGAACAAGAAAGCTTATGTAAAGTGGTAATTGAGCAAGAAAGGAACCTGGTGTTTGAAAGTTTCATCTCTCGTCTCGGGGCACTCATTAAAGAATAAAGCAGAAGGCAGGGTTAGTGCCATAAAGGAGCACAGCAGCATTCAAGAATTCAAATGCAGCATCTTATTAGTGGCTTTGCACTCTACACGTTTGTGGTAAGCTCCTGAAGGAATAGACGATATCTATCGTACCAGAAAGCTTTCATCGAACTAAAACAATCACTTACTCGTCGAGTTATGCCTTGATATCAGCAGATTAACGACACCTCGATTTTATTGGCTGTCATCAATCGTGTTCGTGATCCTGAGCAGCCATTGACTGAGCTATCATTCTCGTTCTAAACCTCCTCCTTTCAACGAACCTAAGATGCAACGAGCGCCCAGAGAATTATTTCGAAATAAGGATTAATGCCTCCCAGGACATCTGAGATTAATTATCCTCCTCGCGGATCCCTCCAGGACGATAAAATTTCTTAGATCGCCTTTCTTTGCACTCACCTCTAATTCGGATAACTTTTCTTCAGTTTTTATGGGATTAAGAAGCAGATATATGTATAATATAGCAGTAGAAAGAATATAAGATTCGAGGCGAAGAAAGAAGCTCATTTTGTGAATAGATCCAATACCTGGGGCGCCATATCAGACAGTAACCGGAATATTTCTTACCCCAAGGGTACCTTCCGGATAAGAATAAGCGGAAGTCACGATACTCTTTCTAATTTCGTGCTGGTCGGCAAAATCGATTTCTTCCGGAAGAGATAATAATCACACTGCGCTTCCGAGAATTTCATATGGTACTTACTTCCTGGATAGTCATTACATATACAGATGTGAAAAAAGATTCTACTTAAATAAGAAAATACTTCAGTAATTGGTCTTTAAATATGAGACCAATTTATTGCAATTTAAGGATGGTCTGTCAAGAAAAATGGAAATGCTTTTATAATATTATCAATATTTTCTCTCTAAAATTGCATTACGCTGAAAGCATCTTCATAACTTTAAGAATGCATTTGCACAACTCGTATTAAGTTTCGCATCGTTTAATTTGTTTCAGTACCAACATTGGATGTGGTGGCAGTTTCTGAGCACTCTGCGAAATTACCATGTGATCTTACACCCAAGAAAGGAGACGAGATGGCTTTTATGGTCTTCTGGTATAAGAATGAAAATGGAGGCGAGCCTATCTACAGCGTTGATGCTCGTGCAACATTGATCAGTGATGGAAAGCTGTGGTCGAACAGAAATGTTTTTGGTGATAGGGCAAGAATGAGGACCAGTTCCAATCCTGCTATTCTAGAAATTAATCCAGTAATGCCAGAAGATGAGGGTTTCTACACATGCAGGGTGGATTTCAGAGATAATCCCACGAAAAATCAGAAGATCAACTTCACAGTAATCAGTGAGTACATTTTTCTTATATAAGTAGATAATTTTTGCTCTATCATATATTTCTTTCATACAATTTTCACACTACTAGCAACTATGATCCGCACGCTTCACGCACGATTAATTTCTTGTTTTGCACTCCTTTTGCTAAAAAGATTCAGAGGATTCACAAAAAAATTTCAAATTAAAGGATTTTAAAATGTTTTAAAGAATTTCAAAAGTATGCAAAATAATTGAGAATTTTTAATTTTTGAAATATAAAAACTAGTAATTCCTCGTCTAATTTCAGGAATCTCAGGTTTCATAAAATTCTTTGAAATCCCTTTAAAGGCCTACAAAATTTAGTGCAATTCTTTTAAATTTCGTAAAATCACTTGATATTCCTTGAGTTTCCTTAAAATTCCACAAAATATCGTTATATTCCTTAGAATTACTTAAATTCCTGTGAAATCTTATGAAATTTCTTTAAATTTCGTGAAATTGCATGATATTCCACGAAATAACTTAAAATTACTCAAAATCCAATGAAATTTCGTAAAATCTCCTAAAAGTTTCTAAAATTACTTAAAATTATATAATGTATCGTCAAATTCTTTAAAATTTCTGAAAGCCCCAATAAATTTCGTAAAATACTTTTCAATTTCTTAATATCATTCAAAATTCCATGAAAGCTTATTAAAGCCCTTATTATATCTGAAATTCCAATGAAATTTCGTGAAATCCTTTAAAATACCTTAAAAGTTTCTATAAATACTTAAAATTCCATAACTTTTCGTTAAATCGATTCAAATTACTTAAAATATTATGAAATCTCATGATATTCTTTTAAATTTCGTAAAATCACATGATATTCCTCAAAATAACTTAAAATTAAATATCGTCAAATTCTTTAAAATTATTAAAAATTTCATGAAATGCCGTAAAACTTCTAAAAATCCCAATAAATTTCATAAAATCCTTTTAAATTCCTTTAGATTATTAAAATTCCCATGAAATGTCATTAAATTCCTTAAAATACCTGAAAATCCAATGAAATTTTATTAAATCCCTTAAAATATCTGATAATCCAATGAAATTTCGTAAAATCCCTTGAAATTTTCTAAAATTACTTAAAATTTTTAAAAATATCGTTAAATCTTAAAATTACTCAAAATCCCACGAAATCTCATTAAATCTCTTAAAATTTCTAAAAATAATGAAATTTCGTAAAATCTTTTAAATCCTTTAAAAGTTCTTAAAATTACTTAAGTATCCCATAAAATATCGTAAAATTTCTCAAAATCCCAATAAACGTAATATCCTTTTAAATTCCTTAAGATTATTCAAAATCCCATGAAATCTCATAAAATCACAATAAATTTCATTAAATTCCTTGAAATACTGTGAAATATTTTAATAATTTTAACATTTGAATGAATTTCGTAAACTTCATATTATCTGCCTCTTCGCATTATCATACCTTTTTGACAGCAATCGTTTTGATAGCGAAAATAGTCTGAAGATAGTTTTTAAATTTGGCACATTCACAAATTCGCACAATTTCAAAAAAATCAATCAAGTTTTTGACAACAGTGTGTTCGATATTTTCAAGATATATGGTAGCATAATTTTTTTTATATAGGATATCGATTTTAATTTTAACTTGAATTGCGTACCGGTTAAATCAGATGAATTGCAAACGTAAAAAGACAACTTAATTATATTATATTTACAAATCAAGACACCAGTACTGAATCAACAAGTGTCAGATTTGACAAGAGGCTATAATCACTAAAGTCTTTACATTCAAAAGGTTTCTTTGTGGATCTTGATGCATGTTAATCTTTTTGGTAAATAACGAGCAAAGAAAAGTTTCTTTAGAGGAAATTTCTCCTTCCTGTAATTAGTACCACCTGAGACGCCGTTGATCTACACGAGTACGGGGAACTTGGCGAACATACTGCATCCTTTCAACGAGGACAGTCCACTCTCTATGGTTTGTAAAGTCACTGGTGGGAAACCACCACCCAAAGTTTTTTGGTACTTGGAAAATAAACTGCTCGATAATAACTACACTTCGGAATTGGGGGACACCACTGTCAATCGTCTGGATATTTCAAAAGTCACTAGAGATTTTTTAAGAGCAAGGCTCATCTGCAAGGCTCATAATAGTCACCTCGTCAAGCCTGCCGTGTCTGAAATCATCTTGAAAGTCAATCGTAAGTCTCACGTTCATAAATTGGAAATATATAATTAATTAATTGACTAACATATAATTTACATCATATGATGATTAAACTATCATGTTAAATTTTATTTAGTTAAACCCTTGATGGTGAACATAACGAATAAGGTTCCCCACTTATCTGCTTTGCGAACCTACGAGATAGAATGCACGAGTTCAGGTTCTCGACCGAAGGCAACAATTACTTGGTGGAAGGGTAATAACCACGTGAAGCACATGGCAAGAAATGTGAATACCTTTTGCCTTTATTAAATCCTTAACAATTTTTATTGATGTGACACTGAGCTCTTCGTAGTTTGCAGAGAATATAAACGTATCCAGAAGTGTGCTGAGTTACGTTCCAACCATAGAGGATAATGGAAAATTCTTGACATGTCGAGCCGAGAATAACGTCATACCAGACAGTGCTCTCGAGGACAAGTGGCTTTTGGTTGTTCACTGTAAGCAAATAATAATTAGTCCTTAAATTTTCAAAGGATTTCAATTTTATTTAAACCATCAGCATCTTCTTATGGAATTCAGATTATGATTTACATTACCTTACCCTTTGCAAAAGAAAATTGCGCTTCTAATTGGCCAAGGTACTTTTCAAAGGAAGCTCTCTTAAATTCCATTGAAAATATTTAATTATACAAAATGTTGGGGTAGCTCGAATTAAATTGTGCAAAAACAAAAATGTTTTCTCGATATTTTTGAAGGCTGGATTCTCTCAGTTGGTACTTCTTCAATGTCACTCTTCATTTGAAGATTCTCTTAGATTATGGTATACTTGAAAAATTTCTATTGAAAATACAAGTGGCTTGTTCTCAAAGGTTCAGCCAATCCACAACCCTGTACTATTCAGAGATCCAACGATCTCCCATTGAATTTCGAGGAGTGTTCTATTCACGGAAAGTACTTTTCACTGTAAATCTGATTCGAATCAAATTCATTTTTCCATAAAAATTCATCGTTCAATAATTTAGTATATTAAAAAAGTGTTGCAATTCAACTCTTAACATCATTTTCTTCCCATGAATATTCATAGCATAAGTTTCCGCTTATATTTTTTTAAGTGGATGTGGAGGAGTCCAATTAAAATAACTACTTTCAATGCACGGAAAAAACTGATATGATTGTAATAACCACAACTCTTATGTGGCAACAACCACAACTATGTGGCAACTTTTGTGAAACAGTTCCCACAAATATTTCATAATAATTGTCAAAATCATATAGTTTTTTCCGTAAGTGATTATAGTAATGTCAAAATTTCTTCTACACAACAATGTAGTATCAATATTTGTAAAGTCATTATTTTACATTATATTTATTATACGTCCTTCTAAAGAAAATTAATAAAATACTCTATTATGTGCAAAATGATAACAGATGTTCCAGTTGTGACGATCAGATTAGGGCCAAGTTTACGTGCTAACGACATAAATGAAGGAGACGATGTCTATTTTGAGTGCGATGTTAAGGCCAACCCAAAGGCCTATAAGCTGGCTTGGTATAAGGACGGCAAAGAGCTTCATCAAAACATCACTGCCGGTATTATCCTTCCTGGGGGCCAATCCCTCGTTCTTCAAAGTGTGTCAAAGAGTTCTGCTGGCGAATACTCTTGCATGGCAGCCAACATCGAAGGGAAGGCGACTAGTCGACCCGTTACCCTGGAAGTGATGTGTGAGTCGAAAATCAATACTCCCAGCCACGATTAATACAACCGTCAAGAGTATTATAGAAATTATAGAGCCCGAAGTCCCAAGTGGAAATGTGCATCTATTGCTTGCGTTTACAATCAATACCGAATTGGATATTGGATTCTTCCTGGACCAATGAAGCCATTATTAGTTCAAGTTTCCACTTGGAACGATGAATTCTATTTTTTCACGTTTTACTCAAAAACAAGTGCTTCATTGAACTATTTTCTGTACAGAGTGTTAGGAAAATATTTTACTGTTGGGATATATAACTATGGTATATTCATATAATGATCATTACATTTCAGACGCGCCAATATGTAAAGAAGGATCGTCAACTCAAGTAGTAGGTGCACTGAAGCACGAAACAATTTCACTAGTTTGTGGGGTTCAGTCGAAACCTGCGCCTATAACCTTTCATTGGACTTTCAACAATTCGGGAGAATTGATGAACGTGCCACCTACTAGGTACACCAAGGTAAAGTCCCTACGACTGATCACGAACAATTGGCACGGATCCAGACTGAATTACACTCCTGCCAACGACATGGACTACGGGACAGTCGCATGCTGGGCAAGGAATCGAATAGGGGTGCAAAAGACACCCTGTCTCTTTCAGATCATTGTCGCAGGGAAGCCCTACCCCCTACAAAACTGCTCGGCTCTACAGTCAACAGGACCATACGCGTATCGCATGGGTAAGGGATAAGGATGTAAAAAGATCCCCTTTGTGAATCCACTCCTATTGCAACCCCTAAATTGTGATCTCTGTCCATAAACACTCTCCACCCTCCAGCAATCATTCGCCTTTTATTGCGCGTTATCACCACAGTTTGTCCCATCTCCTATTTTCCTGATTTACTACTCTACAAATTACTGTAATTCTTAGATTGCTATATTATGGGTACTCGTTGAAAAATTCATCCCTATAGGTTAGCATTCTATTGTATATTAGGGCGTATCGAAAAAAAGTCGTTTTCGCGAAATTCTAATATCAATGAAAACTTTCTTTGGAGAATCAAAAACATTCCCCTAAAGTTTAATAAATAAAAAAAATTCCTTCTGTCTCCGCATTGTAGATATTGCTAAAAATAAAAAAAAACGAAGCACTTCTTCCAATTTTAGGAGTAAAAAACTTTTTTTTAAGATTTCAATTATCAATAAAAATAGTTCAAAGGAAGTCGATTTATACCCGTATAGCGATAATTCCATTAAAATATTTTTTACCCTCCCTAATTGAGTTTGAAGTTTCAAAAAATCGAAAAAAGTTGACTTTTTCGATATTTTCTTAGATTTATGGTATATGTTAGTGGGGATGTATTTGCAATATGTTACAATTTTGGATCTTGTATGTTTTAGAAAAAAAATTTCATTTTCGTTTATCGTAAACGTTGCAAACTTCAGCATCATCTTATATTTGTTAATATTTTAAAGAAAGTAATATCCTATCTATTATATCTATATTAAGATGAGTGATCATTCTGTAAACAGGTCACGAGGATTTCAAAACGACTGATGCAAGGGATGCTGATTGGTTGATCGTCAGATGTAACGAGGGTTTTGATGGTGGATTACCTTTGACCAGTTTCGAGCTTGAGGTATTCGGCGAGGATAATGATGATCATATGAACACTATATATTTAAACCGAACCACTGGAAGTGCATCGGGTCCAGTCTTTGAGATTGCTGGTTTAGAACCAGGACGAAACTATAAGTTTCTTATCTACGCTGTTAACGCCAAAGGTCGAAGTGATCCTGTCATCCTTGAACCTGTCACCCTCAAAGGAGTTGCAATGTACACCACTGGTAAGTCTCAAATTAAACTTTATTCCATAAATATTATTATTGGCACAAAATATGATATCCTAGAAATTTATAATTTTAATTGAAAACTACTTTTTGAGATAAAAACTATATTTCATTGAAAAGTAATACGAGAGTTATTTCATTTTTACTAGAAACGAGAACTTCATTCTTATTGTAAAAAGAGTGAGAACGAGGAAAGCAATTGATACGAACAGGTGTTAACTGGTAATGAGGTGTATTAAGCTCCCTAGTTTGCAATAATAGCATAATGCAACGACGATAACGATAACGATAACAAGTACCAAACTTTATGTTCATGTAAAATCGATGAATATTTGATCACAATACTAAATGCTAGAAATCACTCGCCAAAACACATTTTGTGGATTAACTACAGTGGGGAAATAGCTTTATTTTCTCTAAATTATTATTAAATTTATATATTTTAACAAAAAAAGATACATATTTTTGCCTCTGAGAAAGTAAATTGATATTGAGGAAACTCTTTTCCTGTCGAGTAAAACGGTATGTGATGTATGATGCTCCATTCATCGTATTTCTTTAGCTGATAAGAAGAATCGATTTATCTTAAAAAGGTCAGTTTTTTGTTTTGCTACAGATAGAAATAACTTATTGGGTCAGGAGTCTCGAATACAATGCTCTTTTCAGTGAAAAATGTATAAGAAAACACTTAAATCAACAGAGTTTATATAAATATATATACCAACATCGGTGGCTCAACATCAAGGGAGTAACTTCAAGTCATGCAAAAGCCAATCAGATTTGAAACAAGAATGTATGCGAGATTTTTAAAACATTTCGTTACACCAATTTTTTTAGAGAGGAATTTCAAGAGGTTTCTAGCAATTTTAAGGGATTTTGACGCTTTTCAAGTGATTTTTGCGAAAATCAAAAGATTTCGTAGAATTTTAAACGATTTCAAGATATTTCATGGAATTTCAAAGTAATTCATGCAATTTTAAGAGATTTCAATGTATTTTAAGGGAATTCGGGGGTTTTCGTGAAATTTTAAAAGATTTCAAAAGGTTTCTAGGAGTTTTAAGGGATTTTAATGGACTTAAAATATTTCGTGAAATTTTAAGGGATTTAAAAAGGTTTCTAGGAATTCTAGGCGATTATAAATGTTTTCGTGGAATTTCGAGGAATTTTAAGAGAATTCAAAAGGTTTCTAGGAATTTTAAGGGGTTTTAACCGATTTTAAATGTTTTCGTCGAATTTCGACGAATTCATAGAATTTGATGAGATTTATAATAATTTTAATGGACTTTAAACGATACAAAGGGATCTTAAATATTACCGTAGAATTTTAAAGAATTTCAAGAAATATCTAGAAATTTTAAGAGATTTTCATGAATTTTAACGGATTTCAAGTGATTTTAATGACCTTTAAAAGATTTCGTAGAATTTAAAACGATTCCGTAGATTGACGTAAAATTTTAAGGGATTTTAAGAGATTTCTCTGATTTTTAAAAGATTTTGTGAAATTTTTAAGGATTTTATGGAATCTTATGAGATTTCTAATAATTTTAAGGGATTTCAAGAGATTTTTCTAATTTTTAAAAAATTTTGTAGAATTTTTAAGGATTGCATGGAATTTGATGAGATTTCTAATGATTTTAAGGGATTTCGAAGGTTTTCGTGAAATTTTAAGGGACTAGTAAACCAACACGCGCGCGATTATTTTGTTTTCCTTCTTACAACTAGTCATTCAAAAGCCAATCAGGTTTGCAACAGCAAAATGTATGCGAGATTTTCGAGATGAAAAAATCTCATAAAATACATAGGGGCAATGTTCATTACATGTATACCGCAAATTGGACATCTTAGACAAATGAGACGTGACGTAGGTTGTAATATGTAGTAAGTATTGACGTATAAAATCCAATTCCGCTAATATTCCGAATCCAGGAAAATTTCTTTTGGCAATCCCTCGGTAGTTGTCTCTGAGCCGTCGAATGTACCGAATGCTCTGAACGTGTCCGGTGAGCAGGATTTGGTTTTTCTACCTGTTATTGGATCACGGAGAAAACACAGAGACCGGAAGCAAAGATTAAGAGGGACGATCCGCAACGGTGATGGCCAGACGACTCGAGAGGCCGAGCTTTTTGGGATTCAGAAAACGCGTTGGTTCGTTAGCCAACGGGTTGATATATCCAAGAGAAACGGACAGACGTACGGACGTGTTTGTCCCGGGCCATCCACCTCACCCCTGCTACTTCACCCCTTCCTCTTGTTCATTCTCGAATTCCTACCCCCTTCAACCTTCTCCCAGGTTCGTGCCACATGACCCACGTCTACAAACTCGCGCTTAAGAGAGAAAGCCTGCAACCTCATAGTTGAGGTACTTTCAACCTCTACGTATGCACATCAGTGTATGTGTACATGCACATACAGTCCTAGGATGAATTTTCTAACCTATCCTCCTAGACACACATGCACTAATACAGAGGCATTCTTGTGGTAGCATGAATAACCCATGAGGATGGAAATTAAAGACGATAAATGCGCACCGAATGAGACAGGCGCGAGGAAAGGGACTCGGCTTTATGGGATTTTAATGCAGGGTCCAGGAAAGCTGGAATAAGAGAAAGAGTGAAGCAAATCGAGGAAGAGGATATGTAGCCGAAATCCAAAGGCGGTCGACTGCTGATATGAAGCATCCTATCCAAAAAAGGCGCGTAATAGACTCACGTGCAGTGGAAGCTTGTAGAGCGTCTGCGTCTCATTAACCCCCAGGCAATTAATCATAATAAGAAAGACCCATATCGCGGGAGGTATAAGCAGCTCTCTTGGAGTTGTTGGGACGTTAATGTCTTGGAGGGTGAGGTCTTAATATTCCCCAAGGACGCGTGAACGCGATAATGAATAGATATTTTACACGTTAGTTAGTTGCTGCATGAATCACTAGAGCCTCTCGTAAGAAAATTATGAAAAGTACTCTATCTCTTGTCCTTGCAATCTTTCACAAGCTTTTCCAAATTATATTTCATCTCAGGAAGTTATTTTTTCATCTCTATTTTCTAATCTCGCTCTCGACGCTTTCAAGTAAGAATTGAGGTCATTGATGGAAAAAGAGCTTGTGAGAAACATGGCCTTTCAGGAAAATTCAGTTTAAAGTTTTCATTCACCAGCAATAAAAGACTTGAGAAAAATTGTAATAACTTGTCTTTTAAAAGTCTTCAATGGATATTAATGATACCGGAGTAATATAACAGTTTCATACAATTTCTTTGTCATTATATAAAATAAATAAACAAATGGTAAATAAGATTAAGAAGATGTAGGCATTAAATTCGTGGAAAGATTTTTAAATCGAGTAAGTTCTTCGTAAATTCAAGCCGCAAACTTTATCTTCATTTTTCTGCACTTTCTTGCGCTTCACAATTCTTGAAACTTTTCTCTGTTTGAGAAAACTTTTTCCTTTTTCGCGTTTTACTGTTTCCGGGGCTGTTTCTTACCTACTTTCGTCTACTTTAGTAACCTTGGTCGCTGGTTTAGAAGCTTTAATCTTTCCAATTTAGAGGATATCATTGTAGAATAAAATTGTCAAAGTTGAAAAATTTATGTCATTAAAATTTCATTCAATTCATAATATTAAATATAATTATCGTTCTCCAACCCCATGATATACCTTGATTTTCCTTAAAATTCCACAAGATATCGTTATATTCCTTAAAATTACCTGAAATCCTTTAAATTTGGTAAAATCACATGATATTTCTTGAAATTACTTAATACCCCATAAAATATTGTAAAATCCCTTACAAGTTCCTAAAATTACTTTAAATTCCATAAAATGTCGTGAAATACTTTAAAATTATTTAAAATCCCATGAAATTTTATGAAATTCCTTTAAATTTCGTAAAATCATATGATATTCCTTAAAATTCCCTGAAGTACCGTTAAATCTTTCAAAATTACTCAAAATCCCATAAAATCTTTTAAAATTCCTGAAAATTCAATGAAATTCCGTAAAATCCCTTAAATTTCGTAAAATACTTTTAAATTCTTTAACATTATTTAAAATCCCATGATATCTCATTAAATTCCGTAAAATAACTTAAAATCCTATGAAATCTTATAAAATTCTTTTAAATTTAATTAAATCTCTTGAAGTTTCTGAAGATCTAATGAAATCTCGCAAAAATTCCTTGAAATTTTTTAGAATTCCATAAACTACCAATAACTTTCCTAAAACCTCTTAAAATCCCACGAAATCTCATGAAATCCCTTAATATTCTCTAAAATCCAATGAAATTTCATAAAATCCCTTAAATTACGCAAAATTCCACAAAAACTTGTGAAAACCTTTAAAATTATTTAAAATCCTATGAAATCTCATGAAATTCCTTTAAATTTCGTAAAATCCCTGTAAATTCCTTGAAAAATTTCCTAAAATTACTTAAAATCCCATGAATTCTCATGAAATTCCTTTAAATTTCGTAAAATCGCTTCATAATTGTTAAAATTACTTAAAATTCCTTAAAACATCGTTAAATGATTTAAAGTTACTCAAAATCCCATGAAATCTCTTAAAATTCCTGCAAATCCAATGAAATTTCGTAAAATCTCTTAAAATTACTTAAAATCCTACAAAATATCGTAAAATACTTTAAAATTCCTGAATATTCAATGAAATCTCGTCAAATCCCTTTAAATTTCTTTAGATTCTGTAAAACCCCAATAACTGATGAAATACCTTGAAATTTCTGAAAATCACAATAAATTTCATAAAATTCCTTGAAATACCGTGAAATTCTACTATAATATTTCTAAAGTTTCGTTAAAATTTTTGTTCTTTTTTAACCTTTTTGACAGCAATTATTGTGAAAACGAAAATAATCTGATAGTTTTCAAATTCGGCACATTCACACAATTCGCGCAATTTAGAAAAAACCAATCAGGTTTTCGACAACATTGTGCTCGATATTTTCGTGATATATGGTAACATCACTTTTTTTAAATATGATTAATTGGTCTACAACGTTATATTTAAGCTATAAACATTTTTAAGAGATGAGAACATATATAAAATGTATGTTAAATTGTAATTTAAACCTGTAATTTCAAAGTATGCCCAGAAGTCCAATAACTGCAAATACTGCAATAATGTATTTCTGAGCCTATAACATCCCTGAAGTTTTAAAGTTACATTTTCCCGAGCATAAAGAGAAATTTGTTCACAGGACGTGGTGCTTCGGAAGAGCCATCAGACTATAGTTTGCTCGTTGCATGTTTTGCCGGTGGGCTGACTGCCGTTTGTATTCTGGTTGTCGGGATCACGTTGACTCTCTATCGTCGGAACCATTTCATGCAACCCATGAAGACTCAGACGCACATAGTTCATTACGAGCCGAGTGAAGATCACGACTCCGTTTCACCAGTGCAGAAGGTTCCGCAGAGAAGAGAGCAGAAGGAATCGCTAAATTTTGTTGAACCAAAGGACTTTAAGGAGCAAATATCATCTGATCCTCCCGAAGAGGATCCTGATGTCATACCCAGTAAAGTGGAGAGAAGGCCTGATATTTTTGAACCAAACTATACACCTAAACCAGAGAGGATTAAAGACCCTGAAAGTTCGGAAATTTTCGATTATTCATTACGAACGGCTGTCCTTCCAGGGAAGGATGGCTGGATTTATCCCAACGGGTACAGGGAAAGACCGGAAGAACTCAGTCCTGTTAGACCAACCACACTTCCGGTACATCGTAGCCACGACATTTACACGAGGAGTTTACGTGTTCAGGAGAGCTGTATATAGAGCAATCCCTCCATTTGATCCTTTCACACTCATCCATCTTTCATCGACGGTTAACATTTCGAGGTGTTGTACACGATTATCGATCTGTTTGTACATAGACAATAAAACTAATTGTTAAGATATTCTTTTAATAATTGAACGCAACCTTTATCTGACTTTTGTTATTTTTTGTTAGGAGTCGAGACGAGCACGTTGAAATCATGCTGAAATTTCTCCAACAATGAAGGTAAGTGTATCTTTTGAATTTTCACATTTTGAAGAAAATAATATCCTTGAACTTTACAGTTTCAATTAAAAACTCTTCTTTTTGAGATGGAAACTACATTTCATTGAAAAATATAATAATACGAGAGTTATTTCATTTTTACTAGAAACGAGAACTTCATTCTTATTGTGAAAAGAGTGAGAAAGAGGAAGGCAATTGATAGAAACAGATGTTAACTAGTAATGAGGTGTATTAAGCTACTTAGTTTGCAATAATAGGATAATGGGACGCCGAGAACAATAACAATAACCAGTACTAAACTTTATTTTCATATAAAATCGATTAATATCGACGGTTAACATTTTAAGGTGTTTAACGTACGATTATCGATCTGTTTTTACATAGTAAATAAACTCTATTTGGCTTTTTTTTATTTCTTGTTAGGAATCGGGGCGAGTGAGTTGAAATAATGCTGGTATTTCTCCAACAAAGAAGGTAAGTGAATTTTTTTAATTTTCTCAATTCACGACAAGACAAGAATTCCTCGATTCTCGCTTGACAACTCTTGAAATTTGAAAACTCTTGAACATTTTGAAATTTTCAAGATTGAAATTTTCAATCTGTCTCAAGCGAGCAAGATTCTTGACATTTTCGAACTGCCAATCACAAATTTTAAACAACTAGGTTATTTTCATTTTATAAATTTTCATTTTATGTAACAGGAGGAAAATAATATCCGTACATGTTTACCTCCATCAAGCCAAGATCAATATTTTCTCTCGACAGTCGAGAAAAAATATCGATCTCGTTTTTTGCCTGTTAAATCTCGCTCGAATGTATTAATACGTCGTGAATGCATTAATCGTGAAGCGGAAATTAAATATGTAGACGACTAGAAAGGACCACTATGTCGACTTTCAGATATATAGTATATTTTCCAGCTTTTAAAAAAGTTTTGATTCTGATGGATTCACGAAATTTAATATGCACACCTTCAAAGATTAAACTTAAGTGAAATTGCGTTTCGAGATGATTTATTATTTCCAAGGTAAAATTATGTGTGCACTCAAAAAATATTTCTGGTTAAAGTTACTAAATGTGCCCGTATAGCACAAAAGTTTCCATGAACCTTCCTGGAATATTCCAATGGAAGTTCGGAACATTCCGAAAAATGTTCCAGGAATGTTCGCGGAAGTAGATAAATGTCCGCATAACAAGGAACATTCCCAAGGAAGGTTCAGGGAATGTTCGTAAGGAATTTTCGTGGAAAATTGTGTTATAAAATATCAGGGAATATTGGGCGGAAACTTTCCCGGAGGGTCAAGTTTAGTTAAAACTGTTTTGGTAAACTAAAGACCATTTTATTGTAATTAGTATATTAATTAAAAAATTAGCACCTTCCCGGAAAGTTTCCGCCCAATATTCCCTGAAATGTTCCCTGTTATGCGGACATTTACCTACTTCCGGGAATCTTCCTGGAACATTTTTCGAAATGTTCCGAACCTTCCATTGGAATATTCCAGGAATATTTATGAAAACTTTTGTGCTATACGGGCGTCTGGTTAAAAAATTTCTGGTTATGTTAACCACAAATTCCGGCTGATATAACTTGAAAATTTTAATTAATTAACTCTGGTCGTTTTTTTCTCGTTAAAACTTTTCTGGAATTATTTCTGCTAACAGTTGTACGCGATCTTGTGTAGAACAATGTCCATTTGTTAAAAATATTACATAAAAATGTTTATTTACCCCTTCCCTCCCTCCCCAAGTAACAGATCGTAATATTTTCTCGACCCCACCCCTGCATGAATATAAAAAAATGGATAAATGATTTTTTCCTTCCATATGGAGTACAGAAATCTTTTTACAAAATATATTAAATTCAACCTTCTTCTTTCTTTATTTCTCTTTATATTTCATTCTCTCGATCGTTGGCCGAAACTTCGTTAGGACCCCAGTGCCCTTCCGACCTTCGAAAGCCTGGTTCGATTTCCTCGTGGGAGAGATTTCTAGGTGTACGATCGAGAAATAGAATGTTTTCCCGTATCGACATAGGTAGAGAGAGAGAGAGAGAGAAAGAGAGCAAGCTAGAGAGTGAGAGAGAGGGAGAGAGGAAAAGGATGATAACGATAAATCACACAGCTAAGACAACATATAGGTTGAAGCATTCAAGAGTCGAGACCTAGACTGTAGCAATGTAGTAGCAGCGGAAATAAACTGCTAGCAATCCGGTGGCATAAGGACCCGATTGCTCTCTATAGTGAAAGCAACGGAATCCTTTTGCAAAATGAACTGTCGTTTCGAAAGTCGTCCTGTCTTGTTCTTTGTTCCACAGAAAGGGATGACAGCCCATAGGATCTCAATCCGCCTGACATTTGACAGTTTCCGTAAACAAGTCGCAATATTTTGCCTACACGAATGGAAAAGAATAGGACAATATACATGCTGAAGGTGGAAAGTGGAAGACAGTATATTTCAGGTAATGTCATGTCAAGTTTATTCAGGATAATCAGGTACTATTTTCTGAATGGGAATAGAAAATAAATTCCAAGTTTTCATCCACTTCTCCAAGTTCAGATTTTATTTCCATTTCCTTGTTGAAATTGAGCAAAACATAACACATGAAAATTGTTGGTCTAAAGTGCAAACTACAGGATGTAATCGTTTTCTCTTTATAGGAAAATTATATATAGGTTTTATGAATATCAATGTTTTTACAATTTCCAAGAGAGAGGCAGATTAAGGTAAAATTCGAAGCAATATGGATTTACAAGCATTATATCCACAGTTATTGGAGATTGAAGGATGAAAATACTAAGCTCGATTACTAAAGTCAGATATCTATTTCCAGGCTATAAAGGTTTTGTATGCGAATCTGGATAAGAAGAACATTTATTCTAGGTTTCTTTCTCTTAAAAGAAAATCATATGATTATTCATTGAAATTGAGTTATTTCTTTCGTTACAACTAAATTATAAGGGCGTTTTTCACCTGTCAGTGAGGCGGAAGACGCTGAGAAGTTCATTAATTATAGGAGAAGGAATGCTTCTTCACTGACGAGCTCCTTTAACCATTCATCATTAACTTCATAACAAAAGCAACGATGTGCTGTGATAATTAGAGGCAATATTGGATTTAGGAAATATCTTTTAGGTCAGCAAGCTTTGTTCAAATGATCTTTTAATTACAAAGATTTACGGTCTTGCAGCTGACTCTTTAAATAAAAAAAGTACTGTACGAAAACAAATTTAAAAAGATACTTAGATCATTAGATTAATCATCTATCTTTAAAAAAAAGTCCTCCTTAGTAGATATAAATACTTTATTCATTTCCGAAATCAGTAAATTACAAGTTACGTCATTCATGTCTGCCCTAATTAATTTTCATCGATGTAAAGCACTTTTAGATATTTTGACGGGCAAAGCGTAAAACAATGGTATTTCAAAATTCAACAGAACGTACAGGAGTAATCGGTATAAACTTCTCAGTTCAATTCCATGAAATTTTAAAGCATTTTATACGAACGCTTTGTGTGCGAGCAATTTTACGGAAAAAATTCCTATAAAAATTTAATGTAAACGTTGAATATTAGCTTCACAAAACACGAGATCCTAAAAATTTAAATATCAGAAAAGAGCAGTATAAAAATGATTATTTGAAAATATAAAATTGTTTTTCCAGCTAAACGAATGAAACCATAATCGTTTTTAGAAATCAGAAATAATATTTTACTGCAAATAAATATTTCATAGCAAATTCTTCTAAAAAACTCGTTTAACCCAGAAATAAAAATATGAGAAGCATTAATCACAAAGCCATCTGCTAGCTCATTAATTTTGAACTTTAAAATCCACAAAGAGAAATATTTCGAATTATTAAATGTTTGTGATCGTTGATAACTGTAGAGGAAAAATATAATGCGACAGTAATTAAAGCGGCTTTTACTGAACCACGAGATAACGTGGATTTTTATCAGGGGTGTAATCGCGCTTTTGCTGTATATATTTTAATAACTTGAACGCTCGGTCATAACAGCGGAAAATTCGTAAACAACATTTTCCGCGCAACAGCCGGCACCGCTTTTTCGTTCGTATCTACTGACAATTTTCTCTTCTGCTCTCCTTTCGGTGTGTAGGTTTCTCGTTGTTTATATTATATCTCTACAAAAACACGCATACAGGTAATTTACATACAAATATACACACGAGTGTATGTATACATATTTTGTTGTGTTTGTAGTGGAGTTTAACATATGAACAAGTGTATATGTATGTGGGGCTAGATACCCCCTAGCACCCTCGGGTGTCTATTAAATGTCCATCCATTTGCATAGCAATGCATAATAATTACAGGAAAACCGTTGCGCGACATGTCGGCACGCTTTTGCGTAACGTTCGCGTCAACCGTTCTAAATTAACATCACTATTCAAAAGTACTAGCACCATGGTACAATTACCAACCGCACTTTAGGTTAATGAACAATAGCTTGCGATTTTCCGGGTTCTCAGGTAAATTTATTTAAAGTAGTTGGCTTTTATTTCA
The DNA here is from genome assembly GCA_032275165.1 of Synergus magnus. Classification (NCBI taxonomy): domain Eukaryota; kingdom Metazoa; phylum Arthropoda; class Insecta; order Hymenoptera; family Cynipidae; genus Synergus; species Synergus magnus. The sequence goes on from JAUESH010000044.1 coordinate 7,767,295, forward strand.
TAGAGACGAAAAAATATAATGGAACTTAATGATATTATCATTATACTTTCTGTTTGTATTCTTATTACTTATTAATGTTTTTATTTATTTCAATTAAAAATACAAAGTATTTGTTCTTACTATTATATTGTTTTTTATATTTCTATTAGCAACTATGATCCGCGCGATTAATTTCATGCTTTTGCACTCTTTTTGCTAAAAAATTCAGAGGATTCTAAAAAATTTCAAATCAAAGGATTTCAACATGTTTTAAGGGATTTCAAAAGTATGCAAAATAATTCAGAATTTTTAATTTTTGAAATAGAATAACTTGTAATTACTTGTCTAATGTCGGGAACCTTAATATTCCTTGAGTTTCCTTAAAATTCCACAAAATATTGTTATATTCCTTAAAATTACCTAAAATCCTATGAAATCTTATGAAATTCCTTTACATTTTGTAAAATCACTCGATACTCCTTAAAATTCCTCAAAATATCGCGAAATCTTTTAAAATTACTCAAAAACCCATGAAATCTGATTAAATCAATATAAAATTACTTAAAATTTCTTAAGATATCGTTAAATATTATTTAATTATTCAAAATCCCATGCAATCTCATTAAATCTCTTAAAATTCTTGAAAATCTAATAACATTTCGTAAAATCCCTCGAATCCTTTAAAAGTCCTTAAAATTACTTAATATCCCAGTGGGCAAAAATACATTGACATCCTGAGGACGTCCATGTCAGTCCAATTGATGTCCAAAAGACGTCTAATGTCTTAAAGAGATCTTATGGACGTGAGACGTCTTTAAGACATCAATTGGACTGATATGGACGTTTTGACAATGAAAATATAATCTGAAGATAGTTTTCAAATTCGGTTTTCGACAACATTGTGTTCGATATTTTCGAGATATATGGAAAGGTGTATTGGAAAGCACATTGTTCATTAATGTACCTGTCAAATAAGCATTTTGGTTCTCGCACTCAGGAGTCAATTTCTCACTGAGCGAATTCATTTCGTTCGTCAAATACTCAAAACATTTCATTTAGGATTCGTGTTGCTTGACGCCGCTATTAATAAAATTGCCTCGCTGTCCCGTCGTGGAAAATGGGCGATGAAATTCATTTAGTTGGGCGATAAAGCGAAAATAATTTCGTCGCGCATTGTTGACGTGCGACTCTAATGGCCGAGGTGAATATGATTTTTTTTGCAGACCACTCGCCCATGACGTCCGAATTTTCACGTTTTCATGAAACTGGCAATTTTCAGCCGACCTGGATACAGAACCAGACCAGCAGATAATTGATATTGATACACGTGTGCTTCTATAATTTGTCCGATTCCATTTGCAGATTTTTTTTAACATCCGCATTTCTGTATTTACACATCTGATGATCCAAAAAGCTAGTAAATTATGCAATACATCAATTCTGTGCTAATGAACAAGTTTTTTAAAAGCCAGATTTAATTAAAATACCATAAAATTAAAAAACCTATACTATTTAAATAGTTAAAAGTGTATCCTCCCCTTAAAAGATAATATTTTGCTGAAAAATAATTCGATTGCTTCAGAGAAATATTTTTCATTAGCGGAGAATTAATTAAAACGCATTATTCAAATGTAAGATCCGTCTCCAAGTTTTCGGAACTGAAAATAGGTCATGAGGGTTCATGAGAAAGCGTCTTTACTTCGAAGGTTCTTATGATTGAAGGCATGTGGTCAAAGGTGCCGAAGTTTGTGGGCCACACAGCTTTTGCTGAAGGATCTTAAGAAACTAATTCGTTTCACTTCATAATAGGCCTGTCACTGACCATTGGTCTAATTTCATTCCTTCTGATGGCGTCACGCCCCTATTCTCTCAGACCCATAGAAAAGCAATAAAACGCACGTTAAATAGATCCCACGTCAAATTCCCTATATTATTCTTACTAGCTTCGGTCACATGAGGTGTGACGTACGGTCGTTTCTTTAAATTCTTCTAAGTCACACGTTTTGGAATTTGTCATTAGATGTCAGAACTTTTATTTCGAAAACTCCCTTCACGAAGGTTCGAGTAATTAATGTTCTGTCCCGTGGAAGTAATGTCTCAGTTCTAACGATTTCATGCGAATTAGAAAGTGAGGCATTTTAATAGATATTAAGAAGTATTGAAAAAAAAGTAATTAAAAGAAAAGATTAATATTGAGTTCAATTGAATAGGGCTTAGGGGACCCAAAAATGTGAGTTTTTGAATTTTGCAAACGCTACCCGATTTGGTGAAAAAATACTACCATAAATTTTCTTTTATTTTTAAAAAATTGGTTAGAGGTTCCGCTAGGCCGTTTTAGGTCTGAAAATTAATTTTTTTAGTTTTCAATTTTAAAAAAATACAAATTTAAGGCCAAAAAATTCTTTCACACCTAAAATTTATGAAACACAAAAATGTTTTCTTGAAGATATTGTCGGTCTGAGATTACGAAAATTTGTAATTTCATTACAACAAACATTTTTTTTCCTGGAATAATATACACAGGACTTCTTCTATAATGCAAAGAGAATATTTTCCATAATGTATAAATTAGAAATATTTATACGGGGTAAAAAAAAGTACTTTAAAATATATTTTCACCTATCGTTTACATAAAAAAGATGCGAGCTAGTTATTTATTAATTATAAATAAATTATTATTTATTTATTTATAAATTACAAATTTTCGATTTCTAAGACCGACAATATCTTCAAAAATATTTTCTTTATTTTGTAAATTTTAGGGCTTATTCCGCAATAAATAAAAAGTACTTTCTAGGGGTGAAAGATTTTTTTGGCCTTAAATTGTCCTTAAATTTTTATAAAATTGAAAACTGAGAAAATTAATTTTCAAACCTAAAACGGCATAACGGAACCTCTAACCAATTTTTTAAAAATAAATTAAAATTTATGGCAGTTTTTTTTCACTAAATCGAAGAAATGTAAAGTGTAGTGTTTGCAAAATTCAAAAACTCACTTTTTTTGGACACTCTAGTAGGGCTATTTATTTATCAAGAAATATTTGAAACATTTTTTTTGTGTTTTAGGTCAACTAAACGCAAACAGAGTCGATTGGAAGCTTAATATAAAATTCGACATAGAATATTCGTATTAAGTTGTCATCCGAGGAAATATTATCATCGACAACGCTAAATTCGGATTGAAGAGATTGATATACTGTCAAGCATGCCTGACATGACAGCTTTCATAAAATCCCGTGTTCATTCTTATTTTTATACGTATTTCACCTGTTAAAAATGTGTATAGAAACGGAAAATAATTCAGTTCACTTTATTAAAAATATCAAAATAGCACCAAGTAAAACTCGATTAAAATTTAATATCAATTTAAGGTTGAATATGGTAAAAAAAAACTTGCAGATAATAAAATTACGCTAAAAAAATACTGGAAAGAAATCCGGAATGCGACTGAAGGCACCAAATTTAATTTAGTATATTTCTTAAATAAGTTTTATAACTTGTTTACTATTTATGCTTGTTTACAGTTTCTACTTTTATTTCCAATTTGATAAAATGAGTCACTTCGAAAGATTACATTTACTGGTTTGTTTATATTTTGAAATATGAAGTATCAAATTTAATTAAGTTCTCTCTTTCGTGGAATTTCTAATTCGAAATTGTTTACTACTTATTCCAGGATTTATGGTTCTTGGGAATTGGTACCTGCGGGTCGCTTTAATTGTGGTTTGTTTTGATCTGAGTAGATGAAGTCGTCATCCTATTGTGGTCTTTTGACTCAGTTAAGCTTTGAATCTCGATCGGAGAGGTGCGGGAGTGATTAATTAAAATTAAATTGTAAATTGTTTAGTAGTACAAGTATTAGTGAAAGTGAATAGTGAAAGTGAATAGTGCTAGTGAAAGTGCCAAAAAAAGGATTATCAAGAGAACGAGGTTCGGGGAACATCATGCAATTTGGATAAAAAAAAGAAGGTGAATATTCTTTTATTAGGAAATTTATTTGATTTAAACTTCAATTTTGTAGTTTAATTAATTAAAATTGTATTGTTTCAGAAACTGAAGCTGTATGTCGCGGCGGTAAGTGGTTTTAAAAATATAAACGATGAGATTTTTCAAGGTTAATCAATTTGTAAAAGGGGGTGGTTTCAAGTTAAAAATGTGGTATTTTTCCGAAATGAGTTAGAAATTATTCAAGTTTGAAATGGTCCGAAACGAGTTAATGAAATTGGGCCTACGAACGTTTCCCTGAATATCTGAAGGTGGCCCCGCCTTTCAAAACTGCGTAAAGTAATAATTTTATGAAGCCGGCCGTTCGAGGTGGTAAAAAGAAAGGCCAACAAAAAAAATTGAGGGGGAATATTTGTGTTTGTGTGCGTGGGGGAGAAAAAAAAAGAGAGAGAAAGAAATGTAGAGACGTGGTAAAAGAATGGGAACTAAAATAGTCTCCTCGAATCCAAACGAAGGAAAAACTCATTCCGTCTGCTCGCCCGCAGCCGTTCCATTGTGAAACGGCCAACTATTGTGTAGTTCGCGGTATAACCACGGACTCCTTCATTTTTTCTCTTTTCCTCTCTCTCACTCTTTTGCTTCTTTTCCTATTTCATCCAGACTGTGGAAAACTGACATAGTCTTCAGCGCGCCACTATTACGCCTCTTTTCGCGCTTTTAACTTTTAACTCTTAAGATTCTGCATTACGACTTGCGTCTTTTTTCACCAACAAAGTTTGAAAACGTTAGCGGTGTTAATTATTCATTATACGCTAAGCGAAGAAATTTTTTGTTAGATAAAAAATAGTCGGATTAGGCCTGCGGAAAAAGTAGTTATTTTAAATTCTAGGAAGGTTTCAAAGGAATTCTATGAAAATAAATTTTTTGACCACATTCGCCAGAAAGAAGCTTAATATTTTCCTTTTCAATCGTAATGACTGAAGTTCAAAGTCTGTCATAAATAGTCATTGAGACTCAGGACTTTTAGCATAATAAATGGAGTTCGTTTACAACCTTGAAACACGTAAACATTCCTCTGCTTTCGAAGAAGTTTTAGATAAAAGAAAACTGCTAATACAGTATTTTGGAATAAACTATTATTATGAATTCATGGTTTTTATTATTTATCTATATTAGATGTCAATAAGAATTATATAAATTTTCAAATAAATAATTCCATAATAACGAAATGATGAATACTATAATAGGCTTATTCTTATTTAATATTTAATATTTTTATAATAACGACAAAACGCTATTAATAACAAGCTGCTGGCAATTGTTATCGCTTTAATTATCGACTTGTTTGTATTGCAATATGTTTCATTTATAGCTTACAGAAAGTAGAGTCCAATTCCATTTATATAGAATACAATGCTAAACATCTCTAATGTCGAAGCTATTATACAAAATGCCTCACAATAGTTAATATTAATATTCAATTTCATTTTATCCCATCTAAAAAAAGTGATGTTGCTCCCATATATCTCGAAAATATCGAACACATTGTTGTCGTAAACCTCATTGGTTTTTTGGACATTGCGCGAATTTGAAAACTATCTTCAGATTATATGTAGATATAATATATAAAGACAGAGAATATGAGTTTTACGTAATTTATTGAAATTTTAGAAATATTAAAGGATTTTGCCGCTTTAGAGAATCTAAAGATATTTAAAAACGATTTGGCGAGATTTCAATGGATTTTCAGAAATTTTAAAGTATTTAAGGAGATTTCATGGGATTTTAAGTAATTTTAAAGGATTTAAAGGTATTTCATGAAATCTTACGAAATTTTAGGAACTATGAAGAGATTTCAAGGGATTTTACAAAATTTCAGATGGAATGGAATTTTGAGAAATTTAAAGGGATTTCATGAGATTTCATAGGATTTTAAATGATTTTAAGGAACTTGACGATATTTTGTGGGATTTTGAGTAAGTTTAAAGGATTTTACGATATTTTATGGGATATTAAGTAATTTTAACAACTCCTAATTGGTTTAACGAATTTACGATTTTAAATTACGAATTTATGATTTTACGAAACTTTCATTGTATTTTCAACAATTTTAAAATATTTAACCATATTTCATGGGATTTTAATTTTAAGGGTATTTTACAATATTTTATAGAATATTAAGTAATTTTAAGGACTTTTAAGGGATTTTACGAAATTCCATTGGATTTCCAGGAATTATGAGAGATTTCATGGGATTTTGAATAATTTAATTTAAAAGAGTTAACGATATTTTAAAGAATTTTACTAGCTTTTGTACGATATCAAAGGGATTTTAAGGAATTTTAGGAAACTTATTGAGATTCCTGAAATTAGACAAGGAATTACAATTTTTTATATTTCAAAAATTAAAAATTCTTAATTAATTTTTATACTTTTCAAATTCCTAAAATATTTTAAAAGAGACGTGTCTTAAGGAAAATAGGCATGTCAACGAAGGGAAAAGGGTGTGATTTACTGAAAATAGGGTTTGGTCAACAGATTGATGAAATTGAAGAGCGTCATGACTTTTTGAAAGTAAAAAGCTTCTTTTGGACCACCTAGACTATATTTTCTTCATTCAGAATTCAGGAAAAGGAGTGAAAATGAAATTTTTAATAAAATTTGATTTCTCTTCGGATTTTGGAACTTATCTTGGCAACTTCAAGTGGAAACTGTGATTTAAGAAATTATGATCTGTGAAAAGTTGAAAGTAGAAAAAGGTGGAAGTAGGAGGACTTTTTCCATTCCAAGTTAAGCGCACGAGTCTTTCCACTCTGAGGGATCACGTATTCCTAGATGACTCACGTTCTCGCCTTTCAGTTTCCACACGATCGCCAGGCCAGCGGTTCAAGCTTTTCAACTGAAAGCCACAGTGTAACTTTTCCTGGTCCAGAAGAGAGAGCCGGTGTAGTGCATTTCCTGGAATTTCAATTCCCGTTCCTTCTGATTTCATTGAAAGAAAATATATGCAGATTTTTATTATTTTACTACTCTTCAATCTGAATTGTTAGTAAAATTACTTACTAAAGTGAATTAGTAAAGTAATCGGCACTATTTCATTAGTAACTTTTTACTAATTCAGACTAACTGAGTAGTTATGGCATGTGGTAATTACCATAAGAGCAAATTTAGTCTCACCAACTTTACGTTCGCAATAATAACGTAAAGTTGGCGAAATTAAATTACTCTTATAGTAAAGTATTACATGCCCTTAACTTGCCCAAATAAAAAAATTGCTGTTCTAATTTGAAAAGTATTTTGCTAAATTTTTGTAGCTAACATAGTACTAAATTATTTAGTATTTTCTGACTGAACAAAGACATTTCAATAATTAATTTTGCGGAGGGTGAAGGACATGAAATTTCAATTTAGTGTGACTGGGATCTTAAAACATTGAGAGACACTTAACCATTCTTGAGAAAAAGTTAGCACTAACGAGTAGCAGACATTGTTATATTCGTCTTTAGAGCGATATGATTCACTTTAGTGAAGTCGGAAGTTTTTAGTAGTAGAAATTTAAGACATTTGGAAAGTTTCGCTCCTCGGCAAGTTAGCGGGAGCACAAGAGATTTGTACCGCCGTTAAAGTGGGGATTATTTCGAACTTTCTTACCCGACTTTACTGACGCGACAAAAGAGGACTGATAAGGTAAAGCTGTGGCAAGTAGCTGAGGTGAATCTCAAACGAAGATAATCTTTGAGTCGCTAGTAGAAGGTCTGATTGAATCGTAATCTTTCACGGCCTTTATCGACGTGGTCATTTTATATCCAGACACAGGACTTAGATAAGGCACAGCAAATTACTTTTTTACTTATCTGCATTTTTCACTTCTTCAGAACGTCTCCTAAATTTTGCCCACGAAATTTCCGGACAATTCCCGCATTTTTCCCGCTTATAAATTTAAGGTCCCTCTTACGATTGAATCATCATGCAATGCATAGTGGGTTGCTACATGCGTATAATTTTCTTCATTGCAATAATATTACAATTTATTTAAAAACTACCTTTTTTAAGATTTCAAGTGATTTTAAGGAATTTCAAGGGATTTTTAAAGAATTAAAAACAGTTTCGGGATTTTTTTAAGGTTTCAAGAAATTTTTAAGGGATTTTATGGGATTTAAAAAAATCTATAGGATTTTAAGAGATTGTAAATGATTTAAGCGATTAAAATGATTTAAAGGAATTAAAGAATTACTAAAGATTTGACGGGTTTTCAAAAGACTTAGAAGGATTTAAAAATTTTAAGAAATTTCAAGGAATTTTTAAAGACTTCAAAAAAGTTTTAGGATTTTTAAGATATTTCAAGAGATTTCAAGGCATTTTTAGTGATTTAAAAGAATGTCAAACAAGTTATTT
>JAUESH010000044.1:7784621-7802794 GCA_032275165.1 Synergus magnus
AAATTACAAAAATGAAAATATATGACAGTAAAAATAATATATTTTAATTTTAACGTCACTCAATTTCAACTCTGAAATATTCTGCAACATTCTGCATGTTACCGCTATTCATTTTCTGCAGACCTACAGGATTGGGTTCTTTGCGTCATTTTACTTTTGGCAAATAGCACAGACACACGAGTATTTATTTCTGCATGAAGATTTCTTCATGCGCGCAATCAAAGTAAGCAGAAAGTTCAGAGTTCGAGTTTCAAGTTTCCGTCTTTTCAATCATTTTTTTTTCTTCTATTCTCGTGATGCATATGAGTTTCGGAATGCAAAATATTTCTAATTTAATATTGCTACTCATTCTAATGAAAAAAATATTTTTATAATCATTACATAAATAAAAATTTAATCAAAAATTTTACACCGTTGCAGTTTATACATTATCTCGGAAGCAGAACGTTCATTTCAAAGCTTATTGTTAGTATTTCAAAAGCAATTACTATTTTTGAAGCTGCTATGCATTACATTAAAATTTCAATTACATTAGCATTCAAAGCAATCTTTTCGCTGAGCGGAGCAGAGTAAAATAGAGTATAAAATGATGAGGGTGGGAGGATGTGGAACTCACGTGTTCCAATTGTTCTCATTCAGTTCCAGATTCACGACTGATTGCGCACGATTACCTGCTCGTAGTGCGTATAACAAGGCACTTCCAAGTATCCTGATATGCACACATTGTAGTGTCCCACATGTCCCACAAAAATAACTACTTTTTTATATCTCTAACATATAAAATTTTCAAAGTTAGATTGCCTCTGCAGAAAGTATAATTCCATGTAATCACGAAATGCGAGCACGTATAGCGACACAGTTCTTAAACATAAAAATGTTATCTATATTTTAAATCTAGAAAAATTTATAATATAAGCCTCAAAATATAAATTAAAGAATAATTAAATCAGAGAAGAGTAATCCATAAATATTAGTTCTCGATTTTCTGTCTTACTAATCTATCCCTAAATCAAAAACGTAATAAATGACAAATAGCTGATACAAATAAACAAAAGCCATAAATGCATTCTGGTCTTAAATCGGGATACAGCGAAACGTAATGGAATCATTAATCACACAAGGGAAAATTTAACTTTGTTAGCGATCGCATCTCTAACGCATGTATCTCAATTTATTGTGATAGCTGAACAGAAATACATCAGTATCGTGGATTTTGTACATATGAGCATCACAGGAATGTTATAAACGTTTCGATGAATGTAAACTGCACTACAAATCGGAAAATTTATAAACAGCAGCAAAGCAAATGGATTATATGATTAAGTGTACCTGTCATGAAGGCACGTCGGATTTAATGAAGAAGAATGACATGTTGCAATATCCAAACACCAAAAATATCACAGAAATGATAAATACCTGATTTTCTTTGTAGAATATCTTTTTCAGTTATTCTGAACTCATAATCTCGTTCATAAATTTTATATTTTTAAATCCATATTTGTAAAATCCTTATTTGTTAAATCATTATTTGTAAAATCATTATTTGTAAAATCCTTATTTGTAAAATCGAAATTACGTACAAAAATGGAATGAGGTCTTTGTTACAAATTTTAGATGTTATCACTAAATTGTTTCTGGGCTATTCATTAATTAGCTAATGAACCAATTAACTCTAGCTTCTCAGGGCTTTTAAGAAAATGAAGTCTATTAAAAGCGAAATAAAGGAAGGAGAAAGCGAATGAAGTTGGTTTTCTGGATTTTTGAGAAACGTGAAGGTTTGTAAGAAACTAAAAAGGAAAAAAATTGTTAGCAATTCGGAGTTAGAGATATTTTCAAAGCGGACAAGATTTTTTCATCATAGACCCTTATGAATCGCTCCTGTTGGCTTTTCTTCCTTCGTTGTATTTCTCGACCCAGAAGCTTTTACGTATACTTTACTTTATTGCAAATATTCATCTTACTGTAATATTCAACCAAGAAGTCCCTTGTTTGTTTCCACAAAATCCTCTAGCCTCTATTTCAATTGTCTTTCACGGTTTCACGAGGTAATATTCTTAACTTCCATTGAATTTTATTCCATGGGACGATTAATAACAATTTTTAATTTGTTAATGGTTGTAAGCTGAACTGTATGACATCCAATCCGGTAACTTTGATCAGATAACAAATTAGACCCTTGGTCATAACTACGGCAAAGTGACTTTTAATATTTCGTTTTGATATTTTATCAGTTTTTCTTTTAGTTCTGAGGGAGAAACAATATACAGTTAAGAGGTGGAGAAAAAGAAACTTTTTTATGAAACACGCAAGGGTAGATTTTGTTTGACATGTCAAGTCAGTTCGCCATGCCAACCACGTATTTTCACTTTTCTTCTGAGGACTTTGCATAAGAAATATACTAAAATGCTGCTCTGTCGTTAGCCTTCAACCCTCAACCCTCCTTTCTGTTCTGGTTCTCTGTATTTTTAAATCCAGATTTCGCCTCTTCAGTAATCTAATATCATAATCTAATTATTTAGCTTCAGTTACCGCGCCTATCATCGATTGGATGTATGAATGGATACAAGAATAACATTATAAAACGGGCACCGAACCTATCGATATAATACATAGCGTTCGTCGTTTACGTCATTGCATACAATGACGTGAATGAGAAAAGATGAGGGCGCTTAAGCTGGGCATAAATATATCGTTATAATTGAATTTCACAGTCAATCCACACGCCCACAGGTAATGTTAATTAAATCAACGGGAAAAATTTTGCGAGGGTTTAATAAAGAGTGGATGTTACTTTTTGTGAAAAGAAACTTTTGCTGAAATAGTCGAGAGAATCCTTGATAAATAATGACCAAGCGTAATGGAAAATCGTATTATTTCTAATTGATGGAAACTCGTGATTGATTTGTTCCACTCGAGTTGTGGAGCAGGTGTGCTACTTTGCTAAAGACAAATGTGCTCTAATAATTCACTTGAGAAAGATTTTGGCATCGTGTCCTGCATAATTGGTAGAAAAAAGTGCGAAAAGTTTATTATAATTATAACTAATGGATTACTGAACATGTCTTATTATAAGTTCCATGATTGATACTTTTTATTTCTTTCTTCTCTGCTTTAATTTCTTTTTATTTATACTTTAGGAGTTATAAACTAAAGTTATTTGACTCTTAAAGGTTCCATGTACCGAAAGATTTTGCTTGTGCAATGAATTTCAAATGCAGTTTATTGGTAATGAAATGTTAATGTGAGTTATAAGAAGTGAATGAACTTTAGTCTAGAGTCATAGTTGTCGTCTGCAAGGACAAGCACAACGTTCCTTACTATTTTTCCCGATGGGGCCTGGCGAATGGAGTTTCCTAATCTCTTTTTATTGCCTGTAACTGGCTGTGACTTCAGACCGTGACTCGCAACCTAAACACATTCTCACCTATTGCTTTCCTCTTCGATCTCTTTTACCCATTCGTCCTTCATCTTTCTCTCCACTAACGCCATCACACTTCCTCATCCATCTCATGTTTCTCTTTTTTATGTGTTTTTTGACGACTAATCTCATGGGATCTTTCTTCCCCATTGCTGAAGCTAGCTGAAGTTAATTTTTTATTATACGAGCAAAGCTGTCTTGTTACACCTCCAACGGAACTTCTTAAGATGTAATATATATCTTAGAACTAGACTTATTATTTCATGATTATAAAGAATTATCCTTCTAAATATTCTCATATATTCTTTTAATATTTCCAGATATTCTTGGTATTCTTGATATTTTTTATATTCCCAAATTTTCTTGATATATTCCAAAATATTACAACTTATTCCGAAGTATTCCTAAATATTTCACGTTTTCTTATTCATTACCAGCTGAAATTATTTTACAAAAATTGGTCATATGATTGAGTTATCCGCATATTAAGGTGAACATTTTAATCGGAGAAAAAAATGTTCACTCAACAATTAAACATTGTTCCCGGCCATTAAAAAAATAGCCTGATGAAAAATAATTAATAAAATGGTTTTAATCTTTTGAATTCTTTAAAATATATTAAATCTCTTAAAATATATATTGATTTCTCTAAAATCTTTTAAAATATCTTGAAATATTTTTGAATTTAGTTTAAATCTTGTGTAAACTCCTAAAATATTCAATAATATTTTGAAATATTTTAGAATCACTTGAAATTTTTTGAACTCGTTTTGAACTCATTTTATATCCTTATTCTCAAATCTCTTTTTCTTATATTATTGTAAGCGTAGCAATACTAGCAATATTTTTTAGTGATTACTTTGTAATGTTAAAAAATATACACGCAAAGGAAATACTTGGGGTGGGAATATTTATGAATATTCCAAAATATACATATGTTATATATGTATTCCCGAATATTCTTTTGGGAATATATTCCTGATACAAAAAAACACGAAGTGGTCGACCACTCGGAATTGTAATTGATTGAAAAACATTTTGAAAATTTAACAGTTATTTGTGTAAAAGTAGATCTACTTTCTAGAATCGGATTTAAATTCAGAAAGAATCAGAAAGAAATTTAGAAAGACTGAGCTTTAAGTGAAAAAAGCAGTTTAGGTGAAATAGGAAATAAAGTGAAAGTGATAGTAAAAAAGTTTAGGTTGTTTTTTTTATCCCTCTGGTATGTATGTTATACTGACACACTTGATCGAATCTACCTCCTCCTTAACAACACATAAAAAGCTCCCTTTCTCTTATCACACTGACACTTCATCGACACTTTTTGCCTTCACGGGGGATATTCTAAACGACTCCTGAACAGTGCTACAAAATAGAATTGATGTTAGGCTCAATCTTGATTATCTAAAACGCACGTTTATTTCGAAAAGCTTTCACTTATTACAATTGAAATAATATCACTATAAAAAGAAAAATCTAGAGAATCAAATATTTTATTAAAGTTGTAAATTACTTTAATATTAAAAATCTGACCACAACTTCATTTCTTTCTAATTAAAAATTCCATAACTAATTTTTAAAATGGAAGTATCTATATCCCATGTAGAAATTTTTCTGTGGCTCCGGTCGGACTCAGACCGGGGAACTCTGGCCCCGATCAGGCCCAGATCGGGGGGTTTTAGACTGGGGATGAAACCTGACCCAGCACAGGCCAGGTTTGGATTTTTCTGCATGACATTCTTCTTCTTTCATTTAAAAAATAACCTTTGGATAGATATAAGAAAAGAATGAATACTAAGAAGTCACACAGTCATTGTAATTTTAAATTTGACGGAAATATTCAGTATTTAAATGTAGATTTTTGATGCATGGGTTTAAATATGGGTATTTTCAGCTAAAAAATCTCTTATATTCGTGTAAAATATGAAAATTCATCTAAATGTAATTCAGTCCATTGAATTTAGTTATAAAACACGCTCGTATTTTAGTTAATCAAATGAACCGACTTTATCAAGCCTTTTCTAAAAATATATGTTTATTAAATATTTTAAGAGTCTGATTTCCTTACTCTCATGTTTGGTTTTTGGTGGAATTAATTTTAAAAAAGTTCAGATGAATGAGTTCACTTCTAATTGTATTTAAATTTGAATAAAATTCTGATTGTAATTAAGCCGGTAATTCTTCATAGACGTTGATTTAAATTAACAGTAAATAAGCAAAGTGAATAATCTCGAAATAAACTTTTATTATAATAAAATTTATTATAATAAAATTCTCTGTAGAGAATTAAATTTTAATATCCTTCGAATGAAATCAGACTTATTAAGTGTCAGAAAAAATTTGCACACATTTTAAAATTTAAAATATACATATATGAATTTTAATAAATGCAGACTATAATTGACAGCTGCCAATATCTAATAATAACTCATATATTTTACAATTAATTTATTTAAAATTCCCTTTTAATTATTAAAACATTGAGTTAGATTTTTCTTTAAATAAAAATATCTACGTAAATTAAATGGACCTGAAATTCGTAATTTAAAAATCACCCTTATTATTTTCCCCTTTTAGCACAGAGTCCCATCCTTCTATAAAGTTGTTGGGACACGCATTGAGTGTAAAAGTATATTATTATCGTCATGAGGTGTCACGTTGCATGTTTGACGTGAGCGAAGGGTGCTTTATGAATTACTCGACCCTACCAGAATGTACTCTGTAGGTATTACAGGCGATTAAAAGCTCGATGACCTTATGCGTGACATCCTCAGACTGATTTTAATCTTGCATAACCTCTTGACCCCATAACTAAATGCTCAGATCTCATGCATGTATAGGTAAAATTTCAAAAAACAGGTCACTTGTAACAACAGCAACTTTTTGTGTAAATATGCTTCGAATTCGATATTTTATTCTAGTTCACGTAAATCCACATACACGCCATTTTCGACGAGAAAATCTACATATTTTACATTGTGATGATGACATTGATGAACGTGAACTTTATGGTGAACCGGAATCGACTGCTCATCAGCAGTCAATGAAGTTTTTTATTAGCACAGCCCACATTGACTTTTTATTAGTAAAAGGTCGCACTTTTTCTTGGAGTTTAATTTAGTTTAATTTAATAATTTAGTTGTAAATATTAGCAGAGAAATATTAGCAGAGAAATTAAAGCACGCAACTAACGTATGTAATTAAAGCATGCAATTAAAAAATGCAATTAAAACTAATTGCAACTGGTAAAAAAAATCAGGGATGCATTGATGCTTCTGCGTTTCGAGAGAAGTGAAGTTGGGAGAATACAAAATATGTATAGAGAAGAAAACTTTTAGGACGTACGTGTTATTCTGAACGTGCAGATTTGGCTGGAGTGGTTTATAAATATTGCGGAACTACATTATTCGCACACGTGTAATTTATTCCTTAAGTATTCACGTATTCATCTGTCGCGTTGTATATTTCGCTCTTATATATTCTACTTGAAGAAATAATGTTTCTCGAAAGAACGCGCCATTTCACTTTGCAAGTAATCTCTTTTTTCTTGGAATATGGAGAACCTTATAGTTGTTTTTCAACTTCAAAGACGCGGTAACGTCCTCGTAAATAATCGATCTACTCAGCTGAGCCACAACGTAAAATAGAACGTTACTTATTTATCTAGGTTTATTGTAGCACACGGGTATTTTAATAGAGGATGAACGTGAAAAGGGCTTTTTCAACAAAAATGCATGAATCTTGTTTAAGGTCGTAACAAACATGAGGGAAGAATTTACAGTTATACGCTGAAATGGATTAAGCATGACGTATGGTTGGATCATTACAATCTAGATTTTACGACTTCTGTATAAAATCGGAATACTTCTTTCCTCAGTTTCCAGATTTACTGCTGTTAAAAGTGAACGTAAAATGTTTAAAATTCTGAAACACACGATAAAATGTGCAACTGTAATAGCAAATGCTATTTATAGTTTGAAAATTGATTGATTTCAGTACAATTCAGTAGTAAAAGTCAGATCCGGTCAGACCAAGTGAATGCGCGAGCAGTTATGAAGTTTCTGTGTTATCCTTCTGTTGGAGGAACATATTTTTAAAAGTAAATAAACTGCAAAGTTGATGTTAGCCCTTAATAGAGCAGAAATGAAATTTTATTTCCATATCTACGTTGAGAACATGAATTTTTTAAAAATATCTGCGGTCGATCGATATCCTTTTATTTACAGTGAGAAGAAAATCTTGCGGCAGGTTTGATTGGTTGATACGATCTGCTACACAATGAGGTGAGGTAGAGTAGATTTTCTGATATTAAAGGACTCGAGGAGCGGATTTGATAGACGCAATTTGCCGACAGGTATTCGATGTGTATCGACGACCAAGGCACACAGGAACGGAGAACCTGTTCGAAGTAATCCGCGAATGGATGAGATCCTCTTTCGGTCTACGCTTATTGGTACTATGTCGCTTTGCTTTTACTATTTCATCTATTTCTTCCTTCTTTGATTCACTATTTCTCTCTAATTCGACATTTCTTTATGTCTGCTTCACGCAGAATCTCTTTTTCGTTAATCTTGAATACTTTTAGATAGGATTACTATTATTCTGGCACCTTTTGTTTCAGTTCTTCCGTTGCATTTCGATTACTACCATTTATCTTCCACGTAATTTTTCTAATCAAATTAACTGACATCGACTGCTGTCGTCCTAGGTTCAATATTTAATAATAGTGAGTAATTATCTAGTAAAATTTGAGAGCGTTTCATATTTTGGGTAGTGCATCATGTAATTAAATTGCCTTCCGCGATAAGTTATTTACACAATTTCATTTCACATGGTCAGTGAGGGACATAGATTAGTCATATTGGAATTGATTATGCTATCATACTAATGAATATTATACGCATGGGGTTTTCACTGAAATTTGATACCAAAAGCCAAGGGCATAAAATATACAGTAATCCAAGTATCCAAAGTGGTGGAGCCTAAATGCATGATTTGTCGCTTTCATGAAATATGAAAACAAACTTGATTTTCTGTTCTTAACGTATTTCCAATTTTTAAAAATATTTTATTATCTCTTTCCACTTATTTGAAAGGTACTTTTATGAAAACTTACATTATATTGTGAATATAAGGAGCGATGCGGCGCAGACATAAAACCTCTTGGATGATATTTACTACGTGAACTCTCTATATGATAAGTAGGCTGAGCACAGATCGATTCCACTCAAATATCCGTCAAAAGTGAAAGAGATATGGACAGTATAATCAGATCTTCACACAATATCTCGTTTATTGTGTCGACACTGATATCGAAAAAACTTTCGAATAAATAGCTCTAAAAACTTTCGTATAATCTCCTCAGCGGTATTAAAATGCAAACTAATTCATTTAGTTACATATATATAACATTATCATAGAATTTTAAATACTCATAACACTTTTGATTATTCCACCATAAAAAGCAAGGTACTCTCACTTATCATTTTTAGTATAAAATTCACAGGAATAATTTACCTGCCTCTATTCATGTGAAAATATATAGTCATAATGCATAAAAAAATCAGGATATCCATTACACTGACAATGAGACTGTGAGCCTAATAAAACATTCCAAGCATAAAATATTAATCCAAATTCGCGAAGCAGGTGTGGGTTCGCAACTTTCAAACTTTAGAAATGTCTTTCGTTCAGATTCGGCAGATGAGACGCAATTCTGCTCTGAAGGTTGAATGAGAATTTATTACGTTTAAATTTTTGTTCACTCCCCTTTAATGACAAAGAAAAATTCGTGTACGGCCACCTGAGAACGGAAAGATGTGCATTTTGAATTTTCTACTTCCAGAAGGAAACAACGAGCGCCGTATATTAAGTTGAATGAAAGTGGTCGTTTCGTTAGAGTCCATCCATCATTTAGCTTGTATAATTTGACCGCTGTGAGGAACGAGCACGTTTTTTAGAGGTGTGAGTGAGAGCGAAGGTAAGAGGGGAGAGGTTTTAGAGACAGGGGTAGATCCGACTTTATCAGGTCGGCATCCATTACTTAGTCGCAAGAGATTACCACGAGGAGCGCCCTTCAAGAATCTTATCGCATTCTACGTACCTTGTTTTACTACAGATTACAAACCAGCACATTTCACCCTCTAACTTTCAAAATATAGAGCCACATTTTAACTAAAAAGGTGTCTATGAGTCATTACTTTTTAAGTGGCATGTGAGTGACCTTTTTGACTTTAATCGAGCTTTATTCCAGAAACTTGTAGTTGTGATAATATAATATAAACGTGTATTAAGACTTGTCTGACTAAAACTGACGTGTACTACTTGGCACCCATATAATTATTAATAAAATGGTTTTAATCTTAATTCTTTTATCGACCATGTTTTAAAAAATGTATATAATTAAAAATGTATATAATTTTGTTATATTTTTTAAAATGAAATTAAAGATAAAGTTTTTGAGGAATTTCAAGAGACTTTAAGTGATTTTAAAGAATACGAGAATTTTCAAGAGATTTCACAAGATTTCAAAATATTTTTAAGTATTTAAAGGGATTTTAAGGGATTTAACGAGATTTTAAAAATTTCAAAGTTTATGAATGAATTTCAAAAGATTTCAAGTAATTTTCAAGATTTTCAAAAGATTTTAAAAGAATTCCAGGGTGTCAGAATTTTCTAGATATTTTTTATGATTTTAAGAGATTTCAACTGATTTTTAAAGAATTTCAGTAGAATGAAAATGAGTTTCAAGATTTTTAGGTATTTTTCGGATATAAATAATGTCCTTGAATTCCTTAAAATCTGGTAAATCGCTTTAAATCATCGGAAATTTTCATAAATCTTTTTAAATCTATTGAAATCATTCAAAGTCTTTTAATACATGTATCTTTCACATTTTTTTAAATTCTTTAAAATTTTAAATTGTTGTAGCTATGATAATACAATATAAACGTATATTAATAATTGTCTGACTAAAACTGACTTGTACTACTTGGCACTCGTATAAAGACAAATAATAATGACTTACACTACTTGATACTTTGTACGTCTGGCTAAACTAACTACTCATGGCTGACAAAAATGACTTATACTACTCGACGCCTCCTTTGTCTGACTCTAAACGATCTATACTACTTACCATTCTCTATGACTCGCTTATAATTATTAAAACTGTTTTTTACTCATTGTGGCTGACCTCAAAGGATACAATACTACTTTAGACTGTACAGAATGTGTTTTTTTTTTTAAAAAAGAAAGTTTAATATTTTTTTTCAACATCAGTACAAAATTCCAAGTATGGTATAGTAATCGGGCAATATGCTCGAGCCTTTGTTACACATACACTATTTTTCCTTCCATCGTAAGGACATCACGATTTTTATTAGATTTTCACCATGGGGAAAAGTTTGCTCGCGAATCGTTCTTTTATGACTGAACGTTACTAGCGGTGTGTTCCATGTTTTATGGAAGCTTCTGGGTGAATTGAGTTCTGTGAAATTGCGATCATCACCAGTAATGTTGTCCTTTTCTTTCCAAGAAATTTTCTGAATATAGAAATATCTATATATCTTTGGAAAAGAATTTATTAACCAATTTTTGAGCGAAGTATTTACCACGTTTTGTCTTTTGGAAAAGAAACGAATTTTCATCCAGTCGTTTAATGCAGTTTGTGAAACAATGCTTTTGTTTAATACACTGAGCAGATTTTAAACTCTCCAGAAACCTTTTACATAAAACTTTTTACATCCAACAAGAAATTAAATAAAGTATAAACGCCGTTTTAATAACAGCAGCATTATAGTTAGTAAGTTCTGTAGAAATAACGAAAAAGTATTTTTTCTCTCTCAAAGAAACTTCTGTTTTAAATGACGTTACAATTACGTTGTTATTAAGCAAACGAGCGAGCAGCACCTATTCATTCTTACTTTCCGACATTCTTCTACCGTAACTACGTTTTCAACTTGATTTATTATTAATATTGTTCTGCGTGCCGCGAATTGTATAAGGCTACCAGGCACGATGCTCGCAAGCTCTGACTTTGTGCATTTGAAACCGCACGGGACAGACCGATAGTTCGCGTGTGCGGAAGTAGAAAGGCACTCAATTCCAAAGTTAATATCGCGGCTCACATTCCTACTGCGTCAGTTTCCCCTTTAGGTTGCACGAAATGTATCTGATACAAAGGGTGGTCCATTATCGAGTGTCAAAAACAATATCACCCAGTTTTTTTAAAAAGAATATTAAGAAGAATTTTAAAAGAACCAAATTTGCCTTAAAAATTCAAAGAATCAGCAGAGATAATAAAATATAAGTATAAAATTAAAGATTCAGAATGCACTGAATAATACATGATCGTAAAAAATTGAAAAATAATACCTAGAAATTTGCATATTCATTATATTTTCCTATGCAGTTAACTATTACCTCGAGGGTAATAATTATAATTTTCATAATAAATTAAATTGGAGTTTGAAGAGTAAAACACCCCGTATATTTTCGCGTTTCTACTTAAGTGTCTACGTATAGACTTGAGCTACTATCAACACAAAAGTTTCGAAAGTTCTAAGATCCCTGAACGCGATGAGGAAATGAAGAAAAAGAAGAACTAAAGATAATTCGTAAGCGGAAGAGCTTGTTTACATTGATCTCAAACTGAAAATTCGATTTTCTCTTAGTTCTCAATGCACATTTTTCGAGTTTTATAATAATAGACTTCATAATGAATGAAAAGTTAGAACAAACTCTTTCAGTTTATGCGAGTTATATACATACTTGACAATTTATTTTCGGCGTTATCAATAGGAAAACTTATAACTTGAAAAATGTGTTCAAGGCAGTCTGACTTGAATCTAAATCCGTGATTTCATGCAATCATAGTTTTCGTTCTTACTGGAGTTTTAAAGTTCATTTTCGAAGGCAGTGGTCCTAGGATACACGACCCAAGTTCGTGAAAGAGACACGAAGAAATGAAAGAAATGGTAATGTCTCGGGAGGCCATTCCGCGTATGCAGATTAAACGCGGAAAATTACGCTTTCGACTCCCCCCGAGCACGTTATGCCTATCAACATTGACAACACGCCCCATGAGAATCGCATTATCCCCTGTCCAGCACTGTTAGAATCCAGTAACGAAGTATTGTCTACCTCGTGGACGATCCTAAACACAATTATCTAAACGCAGCAGTGGCTGCAGTAACCGGCGATTAGTCGACGGACGAGTGCGCATACAGAATAACCCCGGGTCAACCGCATTATGCGGTACATTATTATCTCTGCTATTCTCGTTGGAGACTTCTCCTCCCTAACACAAACAAACATTGCTGTTCGAAACTTTTACGTTATAGCGGCTCAGAGTGTTAATTTCAGAAGACTGTTTCCTCTAATAATCTACTATTCTTGTCCAAACATCTATTCCAATCTACTACTCCAACTCACTCTTCATTATGAAATACCACTATTTATACTTAACAATCGTTTTCGCGTTTAATGAAATTTAAGAGTGCCTCTAAAATCAAAATCGCACAAATGTTAAAGAGAATAAGAGAAAAAAACCGAGGAAAAAAATAGAAGCTACATTCAGGTCACAGAATAACAATTGTAAACGCTACAATGCTCGAGCAGAGTCTGCAATGCTAAGATTGGATCTCTATCTTACAGGCATTCATCTGCTTCTGAAGCTCAGTGCACAAAAAGTAGAGCAAAGCGAAAGCATGAAATAAACTTCTTTTTTTCTGGCGAGCAACATCTTTTAAATCTATATAGAGATTTAAATAGATGGTACACTATAATTTTACTGAGGGGTCGATCACTTCGAGTTTTTTTGTATCTAGGAATATATTCTCAAAAGAATATTCGGGTATATAGAGAATATATCCCGGGCTGTCACACAGTCACTTAACTCACTTTTAGTAACTTTTTTCTTGCAAGTCACTTTTTAGTCACTTTTTTAAGAAACAGTCACTATAAGTTGCTTTTTTAAATGAAAAGGTCATTTTAGATGCTTCAAAATTTTTCGAAAGTTTCTAAAATCTGTTAAATAAACTGCAAAAACTATATATGTAATATGACAAAAATAACATAGTTAGCATAAAAGTCAATTTCTATTTTCGCTGACAACTACTCGTATTTCCCTGATTTCCTTAACAAATTTTTTTCCCTAACTTTTCCCTGACATGTGGCCACCCAGAATAGTTACTTTTAGTCACTATTTTGTTCAAAATCAGTCACTTTTAGTCACTTTTAGTCACTTTTTAGATCAAATTAATCACTTTTGTTGTCACTTTTTTGAGGTACATTAGTCTATAGCAGCCCTGAATATATCGGAATATTTGGGAATATAGGGAATATGAAGAATATGCGAATGTGTAGGAATATGAGGGAATATTTGGCAATGTTCCTAAATATTCTCACCCAAAGTATTTCCTTCCATTACAAAATAATCACTAAAAAATATTAAATATAATAATATTGCTAAGTTTATAATAATATAAGTGCAAAGATTTTAGAAAAAGTGTATGAAATGAGTTCAAACAAGTGATTCCAAAATATTTCACAATAATATTGAGTATTTTAGGTGATTACAGAAGATTTAAACTAAATTCAAAAATATTTCGAGATATTTTAAAAGCTTGTAGGGAAATCAATATTTTTAAGAGGCATTCATATACTATATTAAATATATATTATAAACTATATTATATTAAAACTTAGAATCCAGATATTAAAATATTTGAGATTAGTGTATCTGGATCATATATTTTAATAACTGGATATTAATTTTTAATATCAAGATATAATATCTAAATAATTATCATAATAGTCCCCCACATATTATTAACAAGAAATTACGGTTTAATATACAGTTTTTTCCGTGAATCGGAAAGGGGTAGGGAAATTTTTTTGTCCCGCCAATGTAATTCGTCTGAAAAGCTGGACGCATAGATTCTTCGAAATTTTCAAAGCAAATCACAATAAAAAATCAAACAATATGAAATAATATTTTTTTATTTTTTTTTTTATTCAAATTTATTAATTTCGGGTGCGTGAACTGGATGCAACATCATTTTGTGTACGAAGAATACGGTTGGCGTTTTGATAAAGAGTTGCCTTTGCTTCATCATCTAGTTGAATGTACCGACGAAGTATTAAATTTATAATATGCACTTTGTTTTTCATAATTATTGGAAAAAAATGTCCATTTTCAATCATTCCACAAAAAATTCCGTCTTCTATTATTGGACGAGCGAAAGGATGTCCATGTGCTCGAATTTCAGAATTTTCATTGTAATAGTAAGGAGGAGGAAGTTTCGGGAGTCTTGGCTCCTGTGAGTGATTACCCAATCCAAACGTCAAGTCTAAATTACTGGACTGTGAACTTAATTCTGTAAGAATAAAAATAGAAATTTACGAATATTTGTAATTAAAATATGAACTAGAGGCGAGACGCGCGGTTTCAAATAATATAATAAAATCATTTCTTTTAGTGAATTAAATCTCTCTAAATCTGAATCAGCGGAATTTCGCTGAGCTATAAGTACACAATCTCATTCTGAATTAGTGAAAAGCTATTAATGAAATAGTGCCGATTCATTTACTAATTCACTTTAGTAAGCATTTTTACTATCAATTAGTTAAAAACTATTAATTCATTTAGTAAGGGTAACTAAATCAATTAGTAAGCCTTACTAAACGAATTATAGTAGTTTTTTACTGTGAATTAGTATTTTTTTAACTAATTGATAGTAAAAATGCTTACTAAAGTGAATTAGTAAACGAATCGAATTAAGAGGTGATATTAATTAGGTGATGTATATATATATTTTTTTTAATATTTTGTATTATTTCCAGATTAACATAGGTTCTTGAAATATTTACGGAATATACTTCAAATTGTAGATATAATATTATATGTTCCACTTACCAATAGAATGAAATAAAACTGCTATCATTAAGAAAAAACCGACAATAATGAGACGCATTTTATCTTTAAGCGATAATTTTTTCGTAAACAGTGTGACTATTCATTCTTGGAAATGTTTTACTAGTATATATACTAGCACCTTTCTCAGTGTTATCAACATTTTATTGCGTACATATCAAAACATTTCTTCATACTACATTAGTCGAAATAAGTGCTCCGTAAAGAAAACAAAGAATCATTGTAAAGCAATAAAATCTTTACTCTAAAATGACTTTGAAACATATCAGGAGATTTACGAAAGCCGCTCAAGTTTTGCTAAAATTTCACAAGAGGAAAATGCTTGAGATATGTAGATACTTTTATCTATCATTTTATTGAAAACAAAATTGTCTTATATCAGATCATATCTTTCATCAGTCAATAAAACTGTTGACATTCTAGCATAAATGTCTGTAGGCTTTTTCAACACAAATTTTCTTACGTAATTATCTCCCTTTTTTATTTTATTATTCATTTTTTTCATTTTTTTCGCATCCAGATGGAAAAACTAATAATTTTGCAAGGTAGCGTATTTTGTATTAAAAAGTTATTCCTTGTTTTCTCGTCTCATAGTCAAGGTGAAAAAAAATTGCATCTTCAATACAAGAGGGAAAACATGCAACTAGAGTATCATTTACCAAATACAAATACCGTCGTATTTTTCTGCCAGAGTTACATTGAAAAGACAAGCTTTTAGAAAACAAATACAAGAAAGAAAATATTTCGAAGTAAGAATGGCAGATATACATGCAAAAAGAAACAGAGAAGATAAATATTATCTGTAGATTCACTGCACATAAAAATAAATTCCCAAAATATTTTCTTTAGATTTTCAGAATGATATCTGCATTCAAAAAATATTTTCTACATTTATTCACCGTGTTATTCACAACATGAACGAGTGAAAAAATATTCAAACGAGGCTCAGTTTCGCAGCATTTTACGGTAAACCTACTTTCAAAATAGATTTATACTCCCTTAGGGAGTTAAAAAAACTCGAGGAGAGTATTTTATGGACACTTTGACAGGTATTATTTTACCTTAGAAATAAAAAGAAAGTACCTTCCACTTTTACGTTTTTATTTCATTACTGTAAAGTGTAAGCGGGCATATCCATAACCGACAATTTATCGTCACCACCTTCTGTGAATGCATTTTTAGACGTTTCGTATTTGAAGAAACACCTGCGAACTGACGTGGTACGCCGTATCTTCTTCAGCATAGCATTAATTCAGGGTTATATGAGTGGTTGTGCAATAAACTGACACGTTTATAGTGGCGCGGAAGCAGCTAACATATATGATAGCTATGCATCCTTCTGACCTTCTCTCGGAATTATAAAGAAAAGCATGCGGAACATTCTAATACACGAGGCTCTAATAATCTCAGGATTATCACACATAATACTTTGATGACATAAGAGATTATTAATATACTCGTGTCTACAAACTATACAGATTGTTATCTCTAACAATAAGCCGCAGCTATCGTAGCCTGTATTCCTCTTTCTCTCACTCTCTCTCTCTCTTTCTCTCTGAGTTCTTCAATTTCTTCACTTTTTGACACGTTATTATCCGAGAGTAACGCGCTAACGTTACCATTACTGCCTCAAAATTTTTAACGCGTTATCATTACTGAAAAAGAGGAACTCGTTACCTTTCCGTTACTTTTTATTATTAAATTTTTTGTACACTAGAATGTCATGCGCGTACGAAAGCGCGCGCTTTTGTCCATCATTTACAGAGAAAAAACTCTATGGTTGTAACAACCACAGAAATAGTAAAATATGGTAAAACTACTAATTTGTGGTTGTCACAACCACGATTTTGATTAACAGAACTATATGTGGTTTTCGCAACTATTATGAAATAGTTGTGACAACTATTTAATAATAGTTGCCACATAGCTGTGGTTGTTGCCACATAATAGTTGTGGTTGTGGTAACCATAATCGTGGTTGCGGAAACCACAAATTGTAGTTGTACCATATTTGACTATTTTAATTTGATTTTAGATTTTAAAGAATTGAAAAATATATTTTATATTTTGAAATTACTTGAAAATCTTGAAATTCCTTTTAATTATTTTTAAATTCATTAAATCATTTTAAATCTTTTGAAATCGCTTAAAATTCTTTATTCTCTAAACCTGAGTTAGTGAAAAGTCGGTCACTAATTTTCTTTGATGAAAAATTCTACTAATTATTATACATTTTTGACTAAAATTTTAGTAAAACATTGAAAGATACTAAATGAAATAATGAAATACAACTAACAATTAGTAAAAATTTTCACTAAAATAAATTAGTGACCGACTTTTCACTAATTCAGATTTAGAGAGTAAAATCGTTTAAAATCTCTTAAAATCCTTCCAGATGTCTTGATATCTTTAAAACTTCTTAAAAATCTCGAAACTATTTTAAATTTTCTTGAAATTTCTGAAAAATTCCCTAAAATCTTATGAAATCCTTTAAGATGTGTTAATATTGTGTGATTAATCTCTTAAAACCCCTTAAATTCTTTGGAGTTCTTTAAACTTACCAAAACTGAATTACTTGAAAATCTTGAAACTCTTCTGAATGCTTTCGAAATTCTTTAAAAATTGTTTAAAACCTTTCGAAAAAATTTTAAAGTTCTTTAATATTATTTAAAATGTCTGGAAATGTTTTGAAATCGCTGTAATTTCCATAAAATCTCTATAAATTCTTTAAGATGTCTTGATATCTTTTAAATCTTGTGAAATCTCATGAAAACTCATGGAAATTCTTAAATTCTTTGGAAATCTTTTAAAATCATTT
>JAUESH010000044.1:7805992-7818436 GCA_032275165.1 Synergus magnus
ACAGATTTCAAGAGATTTTTATGACTTTTAAAATATTTTATGGGATTTAAAGGATTTTAAAGTTTGTCAGGTAATTTCATTGAGGGATTTCAAAAAAGTTCAAAAGAGAGACATAAATATATAATTTTTAAAAGATTTTG
Organism: Synergus magnus; assembly: GCA_032275165.1. Lineage (NCBI taxonomy): Eukaryota > Metazoa > Arthropoda > Insecta > Hymenoptera > Cynipidae > Synergus > Synergus magnus. Next base: position 7,806,133 of record JAUESH010000044.1, read on the forward strand.
TAGAATTTAAAAGGATTTCGAAGGTTGTCATAAAATTTTAAGAGATTTCATGAGATTTTCTAATTTTTAAAAGATTTTGTGGAATTTTTAAGGATTTCATGAAATTTCATAAGATTTCTAAGGATTTGAAGAAATTTTGAATGTTAAGAAATTCCAAGGGGTTTTTAGGAATTTGTAGAGAGTTTTGCGAATATTAACTTGGATTTTAAGAGATTCATGATTTAAATGGTTTTTGTGAATTTTTAAGGGGTTTCAAGAGGTTTCTGGGAATTTTAAGAAATCTTAACAAATTTTATTAAGGGATTTCGAAGGTTTTCGTGAAATTTTTTTGCGCCATTAGTTTGTTTTTCTTCTTTCAACTTCAAGTTATTCAAAAGCCAATCAAGTTTGCAACAACAATGTATGCGAGATTTTCGAGACATTTCGTTACACCACTTTTTTAAGATAGGATTTCAAGAGTTTTCCAGGAATTTTAAGAGATTTTTACACTCAAAAAGAAGTTCTAGTTAAAGTTACTAGCTGCGCCTGGTTAAAAACCGAATGAAGGAATAAAATTACACAACTAATTCATAAAAATTCTTAATATCTTACATAAAAAATTGTGGAAGTCATATTGGCTTTCTCTCTCCATTTCTCTCGTTTGTCACTTCCGGGCGCGCGACCGGAAGGCGGAAGTGAACTGCAGAACTGCGACTCGCGCGACGGGCGGGCGGTTTTCACGTGGCGTCGGGTTTTCACGCTTCGTTGAGCGTCGTTTCGAGTCCGCTAAACTTTGCCGGGGTTTCTAACCCTTGTCGCCGGAAGATAAGGGACCTCCGAAGGCTAGACGCGAGCCAATGGGGTGGGACAGTAGATGATGAAAAAAGGCCAGAATGCGTGTGTGGACGGAAGAAATGCGAGATATTGCCAGAGAAGAAAGGAGTTATCCAACAGCATGGAATTATCTGCCAGCTTTCGCGATAACATGAAACAAATTTAGCGAAACTCGACTCCCTACATATGACACGTGCAGATGACGTGAAAGGGATAAAGATACCAGGGTTATATTAACATTATCTGAAACAGGCGTTCTTAAAATAATCAATCGTATAGCTTTTTTCCATTCTTCCGTCAACTGATAGGACAGTTTAGAGTAAATTATTGATTTATTGTATATCAAACTTGGTGAAATTGGACTCTAATTGTATTAAGAAGAAGCATCGTTGACGAATACAACTTCGAAGCACTCAATAGCAGCAAGTTTCAAAATTCAAGCACCACCGAGAACGGTAATTAATATAATCCACCTCACAGGATACTCACTACACCAAGACCAACGAGAGGCCTCGATCAGACCAGCTTGCCTCAACTTCCATCCAACTAATTATTTATCCATAATTTTGCATTTATTATACAGTAATCTACCCAGCTTCCATCTTCACCCCATTGCGTATCTTATGTTAACTTTGATAATCTTCAAATTCAATCAAAAAAACTTTCAATGTTTCGTTACTGTCTCTTAAAGAAAAACATGAGCCTTTATTTAACGCCTAAATATAAATCCTGATTGATTTTATTCCAGTTGAAAGGCTCTAAATGCAGAAGTTATGATATAATTAAGAATGAAATTAATCAAACGTGCTTATTTCATCTGTAATTAAATATGTCAAACTGTGATGCAAACACAAACAACTTTCAATCATAAACCACACAGCTCGAAGCATACAATTGGTTTTCAGTAAACATCTAACTCTATAAACTTGTTGCAGAAAATCAATATCCATGCATATACTGATTTTGTATACTCATAATGTCAATGTATATATATTCGAATATAAACTGTTCGAAATGTATGTTAATTTCTTCAAGTAGATTTCTATGAAATTGCATACAGAAATTGATTTATAACAGTCATGTCCATAAATCATAAATTTTTCTAGTTACTTGAAAGCTGTTCCCCAAACAAAAAGGAAGATTTTAATATTCCGAAAGCATATTCAGAAATCTGTCTTTTAATATTTCAAAAGGAGACAGTTTTTTTCAAAAGCGTCCCTTCAATTGCGCTAGCCATTATGGTAATAACCATTAACATAGAAGACAGAGTATTAATTCTGCGCGCGAGCGAACTCACGTCTCTTTTTCGTATTTACGGCTATAACATTTCCGCACTGGCGAAATGGCCACTGATTCGTATTAAAAGGTGGAAAATTGAAAACAAAACGATACGAGTGCGCCTCTACACCAAGTGAAAGCTCGGTCCACTAGAGAGAAAGAGAGCGCATGAGAGAATACATGTAAACGGATTTTTTTGCATTCTCATATCATACAGTCTCATCGAGAGTTTTTTAAATTTACTCCGTGCAATATCCACTCTGCCCAATGCCCATACACTTCAGTTTAGAGAGGCAGTTATCAAGTATCGCTGGTTTTTAATGAATTCTATTGAAATTTTGCCGAAATTATAGATTCATTTTTTCATTTAAAACTCGCATATGGACACGAATTATGAGAAAATTAAATCTTTCGTTCTATAATATAATAAGACTAACAAGTTTAATATAATTGATAATAGATCCAGTTTCACTAATGTTACTCATATCCGTGAAGAAATTTTGATGGGGTCCTGATGGGGTCCTGGCCAGTTTTCCATGGTTCTAATGTGGTCCGGTTGTGGAAAATTGGAAAGGGCCCCATAAGGCGCGTCACGCTCTTACGGTAAATACCCTGCGTAGAAAAACTGGTCAATACCCCATCAAGATTAAAAAAACTATTCTGGATTCATTATTTGCAATATTTGATAACTTAACTAGTTAATTTTCTGAAAACAAAAATCGTATTATAAAAAAGAGATAGCAATTATATCGAAACAAGTGGTTTAAAGGAATTTTTAAAGAATTTCAAAATAATTCACGGACCTTTCAAGATTATAGAGTAATTAAAAAATTTTGTTGAGTAATTTAAGGAATTTTTAATGATATTAAAGGATTTTCAAAAGATTTCAAGTGATTTTAAGGAATTTAGGGGGATTTCAAAAAACTTCAAGTGATTCTAGGGAATTTAAAAGGATTTAAAGAAATTTTACAAGATTTCAAAGATATCAAGATTTCATAAAGGATTTCAAGAGAATTTAAAGCAATTTAAATATATTTCAAGTGATTTTAAAGAATTTTTAGAGAATTTCAAAAGAATTCAAGGGAATTTCAAGATTTTAAAGTAATTAAAAAATTTTGTTCAGTTATTCGACGGATTTTAAGTGATATTAAAGAATTTTCAAGGATTTACTATAGATTTCAAGTGATTTTGTGTGATTTTAATTCATTTAAACCGATTTCAATAGACTTCAAGTGATGTTAAAGAATTTTTAAAGAATTTCAAAAGAATTCGAATGAGTTTCAAGATTTTCAATTAATTAAAAAATTTTGTTAAGTATTTCAAGGGGTTTTAAGTGATATTAAAGAATTTTAAAGGATTTTGAAAGAACTCCAAAGAATTTAAGGATTTTCAAGAATTTTCACCCAGATTTTTAAAATTTCAAAGATATCAAGATTTCTTAAAGGATTTTAAAATATTTTAAGTGGTTTTAAAAAATTGAATATTCTCACGATTTCCAATTATTTTAAAATATTTGTAAATATTGTAAGGGATTTTTAATGATATTAAAAAATTTTCAAAGATTTTAAAAGAATATAAAAAATTTAAGAATTTTCAAGATATTTCAGAGTTATCTAAACATGTGAAAGGATTTCAAGAGATTTCAAGTGATTTTAATGAATTCACAAAAGTTTCAAGATTTTGAAGTAATTTGAAAACAAAAAATGTTTTTGGATTCTTTAAAATCTGTTAAATATCTTTAAATATTTTATTTTAATATTTTAAGGTTGGAATACCAATATAAAATTTGTATTAATGACATATTACTACTGTATCATTGCCCGATAAATGCCTAATTATACAGGGCCTCGTCAGAACCCCATTTTAAATAAGACTAAATGGAGCAACTTCTGTACAATTTTCCTTGATACTTATAAGTATGAAGTAAAATTAATTTTTCGAGATGGAAATCCAAATTCAATTTATGGTGCACCAGTAGTTATGTATCAAATAAATCGTTTATCTCGGCTAAATAAAATTATCCTACAATAAAATATTTTATAATCATCAGCAGATATGTTTTGAATGTAAATATACCAACTTATGTCATCTGTGAAAACTTGATGTATACACGGATAAAACTGGATATTTCAATACCCAAGTATTACCGGTTAATTTCCAGTTTTCCCCGTGTAATTATTCGCCAGATTCTGATCGCACACAATTAATTTCGATAATGTTTGATCTAAATTTTCATCCGTCCTCATGCGCGTCAGCTCGAAACACGCAATTCAAATTTCAGCGAATTGATTCGTCGATTACAGTCGACCACGCTCAGTTAAATTAAATGCTTTGTTTTATAGAGAATTGATTAATGTTTTAATTTGCGTTGCCACCGAGGATAATGTTTGTTGTGTGCTCCGGGTCAAAGAGTTGCCGTGAAAATAGAGCTATAATTAAATGTTGAACATGTGTTTTTATGGGAGAAAGGGATGCGCCAATGCATTTCAAAACAAGTCACTATTGTGGTCCAGTATCTGTTTCAATATTTCTTCACGTTTCATTATATCTTTATTTTACATATTTTTTAATTATTCTTCATTCTCCTACTACATTTAATACCACACGTCTGCGACATCAGCATCATCGCCTGGAGCAATCTAGTTGATGGCGCTTTTTAGTTATGTTTAATTGGGTCGTCATCGATCGCAATAATGAGAAAAGTTGTCCAGTTGCTACTATGGATACCAGATACTTTGGAAATTTTTATCCTTAATCAATTTACTTCTTCGACGTTCATCCCCTTTTCTTATACGCGTCTTCGCTTTAAACAAAACTCACTGAAACTCTCGAACTCTCGATTCCATCTTTACTATAAGAATTTTATTATACATGTACAATAATTTCACCAGAACACGTTGCTGTCGTTTCATATCTTGAAAAAAATGGGGCGAGGGATTTTATCTTTGAAAATTCAGATTACATAATTTTTTTCGTTCCAGGCTAATGTAAAGTTGTTATAAATTTTAATAAAGATAATTTATGCTGCTTATAAGGCATGGAAGAGGGACTTTTTCATTAGCAAGGCATCTTATAGAGCTTGATGAAAATAATGACGAATCCTAAAGTGTTTTCCTTTGTCCATATTTCCCTTTGATCCTGTTTAATTAAGTAATGAATCCTTACAATTTCCAGCTAATTTTCATGTACAAGCAGAAGGAAAAATTGAGGGAGGTTGTAGATATTTGACAACAATTGGAAGCTAAATTTTCTCACTAGATTGAAATATGCTTGGAAAAAGGTTGGAATAAGAGGGTTGAAAAATGGGGCGGAAATTAAGGAGGGGAGTTAATAAAAGGAAATTTGTCATGACTGAAAAGTTCTGAACGTTCAAATGAACGAATTTTTGTATTGATTGTATTTTAAACTAGAAACAGTTTTAAAATATTAATTCATTTGCATTGAAAATAATTCTGTATGAAAGAAATTTGTAATGTGTATTGTTATTTTTAGTTGGAACAATATTTTTGGATAAAAAAGAATTGGGAAAAAATATTTCGTTCATTTGAACGTTCAGACCTTTTGGTACATAATTTGTCTTTATATATACATAGACACTTCCAAAGTCTTCGGGATACATACTTCTTACTTGGTGTTAAATTTTTATATTGCATTGATTTTATATTGTCACATAAACGCAGATGTTTCAGTTTTATTATTTTTGTTTAAAGGCCAACTTCGAGAAATGAATCAAAGTAAAATGGTTTTGCATTGAGTGTCGTCTTAGTTCGAAATTGAGAAAGTGGCTATTCGCCTAGAAATGACGTAGCTCTGATTCGTCCTAACGTTTACATGTTCAGAACTTTTTCACGAACCACATAAAGGAAAGTGTGTCTGCATTCGAGAAAGCTTTTCACGAGCTGAGAGATAGAAAGGAGAATGAGCAGCTGTTATACGATCGACTCGAAAAGAGACATGAGGTTTTAGTAGAGAAAAAGTAAGGAGTATATAAAATTCTCAGTGAAAACCTCTTTATAGAGCGAAAATATATTTTATGCTTCTTTTGCGCTCAGAAAAAGCATACATAATTATTTGAGAGAAACCATAAAATATTAAGTAAAGAAAACATCACTGAATGAATAGGTACTCCTTTCAAGGAAATTATCCAGTGACAGTTATTATGAATTTGATAAAATTTATGTTATTTGGGCATAAAGTTTTATTATTTTATGCCGGGGGATAACAAAAATGATCGATTGTTAAATGTGTGATAAATATTATAGGTACTAATATGTAAATAATTGGATCATAAAGTTTCGAGCTACTTTTTTTCATTTACATAGATGCATAATATTAATGTGGAATTCACTATTTGTGAGTGATATTATATATTTAATGAGCGCAGCGCATATGAAAATTTATGGCTCGTTTGTTTCATATTATGATTTTAATGAAGCGAGTTGAAGTTGGAAGGTACGCTAATGCTATTGAAAATCGGGTTAACCTATTTTCATACCCTACGCAAATTATCGTAAGAGCATATGTAATATGCCATAAATAATTAATTATATTTTAATAATTTATTTCACAGCAATTATGAAAATGGTGTCAAATTGTGGTTTAATCAGAAATTCAGAATGTAGTGATGGAAATTATAATACGAGACTTAAAACGATCTATGGTGCTTCTTTATTTTAAATGGCACATTTTGAGTTTTAAAGTTACTTGAACAATAGGTTTCTTTCCCTTTGGATGGAATGAAATTCGCTGTTAAAATTCGTATATGTATCTGATGGCGAAAGGAAGCATTTCGTGTTTCGCAGAGGGTTTCATAGTCGATGAATTTCTCGACGAAGCGAGTGACAGACAGACGGATGGACAGAAGGATAGAAGAATCTGTCACCGTAGATTGTAGAAAGTGCAGAGTTTTCTGTCTTTTTCACTCTCTCGTATTTTCAATGTTCGTTGTACCGTAAAGCAGTGATACCAACCAACCGAGCGCGACTAGAGAGGAATCCATGTTTTTTTCGTTGTTCCCTCAAACGTTTTCCGGATGCGCCATTGGTTCCAAAAGTATGGAGTCGAAAGATTTTCCCGAAGCGAATGATGTGACGGCTTTTCTTCTCTCGCAAAGAAAAATGCTCATTCTTAAAAAACGATTGAAAATTTCTTTGACCTGCTACTCTATCCAGGGTATGACGTATTTCCCAGTTTCATGTCTCATATGCCTTTCTCGATCAAATATTTCTTTCTCTTGCTTTCATTTAGGTCATTTAAAAATAACTTTACATGCAGTCCTCTTCATCTATATATTATATATTTCATATAATAATCTTCGTATGTAATATATCTTCGTGTGTACCCTAAAAATGACTCAAAATCCTACAAAATATGATTAAATCCCTCAAAATTACTTAAAATCTTGTGAAATCTCGCTAAGTCCCATAAAATCCCTTAAAATGCTTAATATCCCATAAAATAACGTTAAATCCCTTCAACTTCCTTAAAATCCTATAATAGTACCATGAAATATTGCAAAATCCCTTTAAATTTCGCGATATCCGTCAAAATGTCTTAAAAGTCTTTAAACTTCCATTATTTTACAATAAATTTCATAAAATTACAGAAAATTACTGAAAATTTCATGAATTCCCTTTACATTTTATAAAATCTCAATAAGTTTCGTAAAATTCCAATAATTTCTATAAAATGCTATAAAACCGCGTAAAATTACTTTAAATTTCTTCAAAAAACTTGATATACCTTAAAATTAGTTAAAATCTTGTGAAATCTCGTTAAATACCTTAAAATTCCTGAACATCCAATGAAATCTCGCTAAGTCCCCTGAAATCCCTTAAAAATGTTTAATATCCCATAAAATAACGTTAAATCCCTTCAAATTCCTTAAAATCTCACGAAATATTGTAAGACCATTTAATATTTTTGTAAATTCTGTAAAAGTCTTTCAACTCCCATGAAATCTTGTGAAATCCCTTCAAATTTTGTAATATCCCTTGAATTCTCTCAAAAATCCTCAAAATTACTTAATCTCTCATAAATTATTGTTAATTCCATTAAATTACTAGAAATCTGTTAAATTACTTATAAGTACCAAATATTCCGTGAAATTCCTTATAATTTTATAAAATCCCAATAATGCTTGTAAAATTCGAATCAATTATTTTATATCCTAAAAAATCCTTTAAAATTCCTGAAAATCCAAAGAAACCTTGTCAAGCCCCTTGAAATTCCTTAGAATACCACAAAACTCCAATAACTTTCACAAAATCCCTTGAAATTTCTTAAAATTACTCAAAACTCTCTAAACTATTGATACAATACATACTTTACAATACCATCAAATTTCATCAAAAACTTATAAATTTCATAAAATTCCTGAAATTTTTTCAAAATTTAATGTAATTGTCTTAAAATTTAAAAAATGTTTTTTTGAAGGACCTAAAATTGTTGAACTTCAATTTGGAATCGTGAAATTTTGTATCTTTTTTTGTATTTGAATATAATAATTATAATATATAATTGAACGGCTGAAAGTAAAACGTCGATAAAAATACTTCGTTTGTAAAAGTGGCATAAAAAATTCTTCAAAGTAAAAATGGTACAAAATCTCATTAAGCCCCTTAAAATACCTAAGAATCCAATGAAATTTCTTAAAAACCCTTGAAATCTCTCAAAAGTTCATAAAATTTTAAATTCGTTTAAATTTCGTAGAATCCCTTATAATTACTTAAAATTCCTTGAAATCTCTTTAAAGTTCCTAAAATTACTTAAATTACCACAAAATATCGTTAAACCTTTTAAAATGACCTAAAATCCGATGATATCTCGTCAAGTACTTTAAAATTCATGACACATTCACACAATTCGCGCAATTTCCGAAAAACCAATCAGATTTTCGACAACAATGTGTTCGGTCTTTTCAAGATATATGGTAACATAACTTTTTTTAGATAAGATTACTCCCCAGACAGATACTTGCAGAATCCATCTAAATTGTCCCTCGCCTTTTCCCCAAATATCGCTTGGATCTCACTGGTTACGTCTCTTGTCACTTTGACGTGACTACGAACTCCGTGTCCCCCACATTGTCAATAACGCCAATTATAGCGATTGACGTAGCGCATCGGCTTGGATCGCTTTGACATTTCGGCGCGAGCGATTGAAATGAGGCTAAAGCCAGATACATAGGGCAATGGGGTGTCGCCATTCACGACAACGGATCAACCACGTGCAGTATGCTTGGCGTTAATAACGCTAGTACGTCGCGAATGACATCGATTCTCAATTAGGCTCGATGGGAATTGAACATTGAACCGCGGATTCAGTGATCGCTAATTAACTCGAAACCTCTCGTTTTCCGCCAACTCGACGGATCATTATCAAAGCTTCTCCACCGACTAAGCGCGTGTGAACATTCGCGTGAGAACCAAACTCGCCAACCATAGACTAGAACTCTAGAGTTCAAACTAGTTTCGTCTTATTTTGCGGTTTTTTTTTTCGGAACCCGACTCAATTTTCAGCACGTGTGATTTAATGGCTGATAAACTCTATCGCAAACCAACGATCGAGTCGGACATTATCCTATAGAAACGAGAGCAAGCCTCTTCATAATTTAATCTTCCCTCTTCTTCCGTCTAACAATGCACGCTTTAAAGTCGAGTTTAAATTATGTTCGGCAATATCTTTGGTATAAAAAGAAAATTTCAAAATTATGGAAGGTTATTATGTTATTATGTTTATTATAACACCAGAAATATTATACGGGCGCTACAGCGCGCAAGAAACATTGCATGGACGACTGAGTGGCTGGAAGTAAAAAGTGGATAAAAGTATTTCGTTTGTCAAAGTGGGATAAAAATTCTTTAGAGTAAAAATGGGACAAAATAAATTCTCAGGACAAAAACGGATCGCCAATACGACCGCTGATTTACCGATATTTTGTGGTATTTTAAGTAATTTTAAGGGATTTTACGGTATTTTATGGGATATTAAGTAATTTAAAAAAATATAAAATGATTTTACGAAATTTAAAAGAATTCACGAAATTTTATTGGATTTTCAGGTATTTCAAGGGTTTTAATTAGATTTTATGGGATTTTGAATTATGTTAAGAAATTAAAAAAAATTTTACGATTGGGATTTTCAGATAGGTACTTTAAGGGATTTCATGAGATTTTTAAATTTCAGATTTTTAAATTTAGCGATATTTTGTGCGGAATTTTAAGAAATTTTAGGAACTTTTAAGAGATTTAAAGGGTTTTTACAAAATTTGATTGGATTTTCAGGTATTATAAGGGATTTAATGAGATTTCATGAAATTTTGAGTAATTTTAAAAGATTTAATAATATTTCGAGGAATTTAAAAAAAAAGTGTGGGCACAGAGAAATTTGAAGTTCCTGCTGTTCTTTTTTTTGTACATCAAATGCATAAAAGTGGGTGGCGATATTTGAGCGGCTGAAAGTAAAAAGTGGAGAAAAATATTTCGTTTGTAAAAGTGGGACAAGAATTCTTCAGAGTAAAAATGGGACAAAATAAATTCTCAGAGCAAAAACCGAACACCAATACGAACGCTGATTGATTCTCCTTCTTCCGTTTTTGCTCTGAGAATTCATTTTGTCCCATTTTTACTCTGAAGAATTTTTATCCCACTTTTACAATCGAAATATTTTTATCCACTTTTTACTTTCAGCCGCTCATGTGAAAGTCAGATAATTTGTCATTCGCCGTCAGTAGTGATATACTGGGATTTTGGCATTCGAACTTTTTTCCCTACTTTTGTGCCTTGGCGAAAGAAGCACGAAATTCGTTTTTCCGCAGATTCGAACGGACGGGTATTTGTGGGCTCGAAGGTACCAATAGATTGATATACATATGGATGGTGAACGAACATAGAATGCCGAATCGAACGCTTTGGGCGTTGGTCGATTTTCGGGAGATTCGCTCGACTCTGATAAACGTGCCCCACTTCGAGTTATCCCATCTACATCGTGTCCGTATCCCGCAGGACCGAGGACACTCGCGAAATTTACCGTGTATTAATTGTCAGATTTATTACTGGTGAGCTTTCGCATTTCGAAATCACCAACCTAAATTCCAGAATTCACGGTTATGGAAACCTTGTTTTACTAGGGTCGTGAAACCCTAGATGATTTGTCGCTCATCCTAAGAATTTCCAAGAGTAATGTCTCATGTTTCAAGCACTTCCTCATCCTGATCAGGTCTTTCTTGTTTGAATCTTCGTTTCTGCATTTCCAATAGCAAGTCAATTTATGAACAAAGTCTGCTTCAGTTCATTTACACCACTTCAATTTTTGCTATTTTCTACTATAAAAATTTAGGAATTACCTTCGCAACTAACAGTAACTTCTTCAGTAAGTCGTAACTTCTCAACACTGTACTTATTTCCTATTTCACATTTACCGAGGAGTATATTTTCAAGCGGTCCATTAAGTGGAGCTTTTCTTAATTCTCTGTTTCTTATTTTCCTTGTAATAATACTAATAAATAAATGGAAGTAAATTACGGACGGATGTAGAATTAAATTTAAATTTTTCCCGAGTTTCCACGGCGTTAATTGTGTTTCGCCCATTCCGTGTGTCTCCTTCCAGTTTCTAAACGGATACACGTGCTATTTGCGGCACTCAGAGTATATGCATGCATATATACAAACGTAGTGAGCGAGCGAGAAACAATTACGAAGTTTCTATTGGCAATCCGAAACACCGTATATACACCCAAGCAGCGGTTTCGTCCAGAAAATACTGCGGTGGGACGAGCCGACTACTCGAAGTATAGTTTCAGGCCCGCGTGGCATAATTACTATCATAAAGTACTCTTGCAGGCCTGCCCACTACCTCTCATTTCCATTTATGCATTTATGAAAAAGAGAGCCCGTGAGGAAAGCCGAGTAGTCGCGGGTCGAAGAGAAACGCTTTGTAAAATTGAAGGGATTCTAAGGGCAAGCGTAAAACAGTAAATAGGTCCTATTTCTGCTTACGATATACAATACCGTTTTTTCATATGCGTAAATACAGTGAAATCTCTCGAAGTCATATGAAATCACATGAATTCACTTCAAGTCACTGAAATTCACTGGAAGTTTCTTGAAATCTCCTGAAGTCAGTGAATTACAGGATGTCCAGTGAAGACATGTGATAAAATTCCCGTACATTTCCCGCAGACTTTTTCAAAATTCCCGTACATATTATATCG
>JAUESH010000044.1:7981798-7992393 GCA_032275165.1 Synergus magnus
AATTACTAATTTAACAGTCAAACCCATCGCTACTAATTGAATTAGTAAAATTTCTACTAATTCGGATTTAGAGAGTACACTGTTGCTATTCAGACATCAGATATCTGGGCGTGACTATTAAATGGTTATACTATTCCACGATTACCACCTGGTTCGTCATCCCAGATTAGACTCAGGGACTTCAACCTGTTTTATATATTTAGAGAGGAAATTTCACTTATCAATAAATAATTTTTTGTCGATAATCATAACATTTTTCAGAAAATGAAGTCAATAATTTATTATTTAAATGGGATCATTTTAATTATTGATAAATGGGTTATTGAAGCATGTATTCATGGAGAACGAAACAGATTTTCTGTATTTGAAAAAAATAAAAAGTTTCATCATTTTGACACTCTTATTACGCAAAAGGTGTAGTCTTCACGACTATTAAGAATTTCTCTGAATTAAATAAAATTCAAAACCAGTTTGATACCTCTGATCATAAATAACGGCAGCGATAACTTTTAAGACATCTTCCATAAAAGAATCGAGTTGGCTTTATTTTATACAAAATTTATCAAAATTGGCTCGATACCATTTTTTAAAATCTAAGATATGCTAGCCAGTCTATGCTCGAGTCAATGTGCCAATAAGTATTCAAATCGATTCACGTCCAACAAGATGCAAAGTGGTAATCGAATCCAAATTATCTTTCCATCGACAAATAAATCATCTTTGAATTATTTCGTGCCGTTTCTTAACTAGTTGGTGGAATTCTTTAATAATTTTTAAATTTCCAATAAACCACTCGTTTCGAATAAATCTTTCATCGCCCGTCAAAAGAAGCAGCTTTTTCGGTGTCGAAATTGATAATGTGATTTATTATGACTTAATTTAAACTTTTTCAATTATTAAACTCGGAGAAAGACATTTTAGACACCCCGAAAAGCAATAGACTGAATATCGAGAATATTTTGAAATAATAAAACTGAAACTTAAGTTTTTTTAATTACAGTTATTATGAATTAAAGTTATAGATCTATTATTCGGTCTATTAAAGATATAGAATTCATTATTAAAGTGATGGTCAAAATGGGAAGCAACCGAAAATTGAAAATCAGCCAAATGAATATGGATATAATTTCCCATGGATATTTGAAATTCTATCAAACTTGTATCACATGTAATACAATAAAAAAAAAGTAAAAAATTTGTATTTGATGAAGTGATCTGCTCATCCTAAATATAATTCTTTTTTGTGCACACATTAGGTGGCATATGGGAGAACAAAAAAAAACTGCTGCGCATTTCAACTCAATTAGAGATCATTAAAGTTTAGAACTGATTAAAAGCAGTTCATAATCAGGTATTAATACTTGTTTTAGTATGCATTACTATTTTGAGGAACAATATGTGCCCCAAGAATTTTCTTGGATGATAATTTTACAGTAAAGGGGTTGCTTCAACCAATTTAATAGGTAATTAGAACAAGACGTAATAAACGCACAGAGTATAGGGTGTGTAGGACCCTTACTAAAATGCATGTATAAATTTAATACCAACCTAATAACACCTGTCTGTACATTTTACTACGATAGGGTTTCCCTGCGTCTCGTTGGAATCTCATCGTGTTAAGGTAGTGCGCAAAGCCCAAAGCACAAAGCTGCTTTAGTTGTCGTAGTATAGTGGGATAAAGATATTTCTTGCTTTGCAGGATTCTCTATAGTTTCCCGTCTGCTGGCTTCGATTATATCGTTATAATTTCTCTAGCGTACGGCATGGCGAGTTGAATATTCCAACCCTAAATATGTCATTCTAATTTAGAAACAAACTAAACCGGTTTTATTCAATTATAACGGGCAAATTATTGTTTGCACAATAACAGTCTCTTGGGAAATGGGAAATAGATCCACTACTCGGGAGGAAATTCTACTTAGGACTCAAGTCGGGTTCTAACTAGTTGGCCCCACTTTTATTAGGGCTCTAGCTAGAAAATCTATCTAGCGCCTAATTAGTTAGGCTTATCTAGGGGGCTAGCTGGGCAGTCTAAGGGCCCTAAGAGGGCAGCGATATCAATGCCCTAGTATTTACTACTTATTAATATATTGTGAACTGTAAGTCTAAAATAACTTTGAGGTAGAATTCAGTAATTATGATGTGCAAGACGACGATTTTTTCAGTATTTAGAACTGTGTTAGAACTATGTTAGAACTGTTTTTGTCGATCTTTTTGAAGCATTGGGAAGATTTATTTTGAGTTATTATATTTCTAGTTAATGGTTTTTTTTTCAAAAGCAGACCACTTACCAAACTTAAAAAATAGTACCATTTAATTTAAAAATTGCATGATTTCTGGGCGACTCTCTTTTTTAACTCTGAACTGAATCCGAATAAATAACCAGAAAGCAAATTGAAGTGCATTTCTGTTTTGCCATTGAATCCCACTTATGTTTGTTTAAAACAGAAAAGTGAACGATAAAATCCACAAATTTCATTCCCAACATTTCATTTATCGACAATTTAGAGTGTTTTTTGATTCAATATTTAACTTTATTTGCGACTCTCGAAAGAGATGAAATAAAAGGTTTTGTTTTATCTGGAGAAATGGTATTTTCCATTCATACCAATTTTATGACTTATGGTGTTTAATCTATTTTTATAACACTTACATTTTCAACTTGTTGGTCAGTTATGAAAATCGAGTTTGAAAGTTAAATTTAAAATCTCGTGATGGACGGCTGAGCGATTCGATAATCCATTTAAGCTGAGGGTGGGGGAGGGTATTGGGGTCGCGGGTTGCCTAAAACACGAATCGTGGTCCGATGCAATCGTACCGGCTTTGCATGCGCATACAAAGGGGGACTACACGATTTGGGTAATCGCGTTTTCGTAAAATGCTCGCTGGTTACAACTTTACAGAAACATGGAAACTGTAAAGTCGTGATTCACATGATATGCTAATTATTATTCTTATTTAAACGGCACGAGACCAAAAAATCTACTCCTCCATCATATCATTACTTTCATGACTTAAATTTGAATAATGAACGATGCAAAGTGAATGCTGGATGAAATTTGGGCAAAATTCTCGATTTACACAATCCCCACTGGATGTATGTTGCCAAAATTATACCGCGCAGCTTTCCAAACACCAGTGTAATCTGACGCAAAGTATGATTTAACGTTGACTGCGTCCAATTCGCATTATTTTGCATTTTGATCCGAGTTTACATGGTAAAGAGCAGTTGTAGGTGCTATCGATCTAAAAATTATGTATCAGAGTATTTCGAATTAATTACTAATCAATAGATTACTACGTATGAAGACATGTTTTCAATTGTTTTATAAACGTATTTTAAAAATATTAATAGAAAGCTAAAAAAATTCTAATTAGTTTAACTATGAATTCTCTTATATAAAAAAGTGATGTTACCATATATCTCGAAAATATCAAACACATTAATTTCGTTGCCAAAAAGACTGCTGTAAAAAAAGTTATATAAAGACAGAGGATAATTTAAAGTGATATGCAACATAAACTTATTGATATTATCAATTACATATTAATATTTTAAGTGACTTTAAGGGATTTCATGGAGTCTTTAAAAGATTTTAGGGAATTTCAAGAGATTCCAAAAGTATTTTAATAGAGACTTTGAAGGATTGTAAAAGATTTTGAGTAATTTTGAGGAATTTTAAGGAGTTAAAAGACTAAAGGATTTAAAAACATTTCAAGGGATGCTAACAGATTTTTTATGATTTTGGGGTTTTCAAGGGAATTTTAAAAGATCTCAAGAAAGGTTTCAAAAGGCGGTTCAAAAGATTTCTATAGATTTCACAAGATTTCAAGAAATTTAGAAAGATTCTAAAGGATTTTAGGATATTTTGAGTGTTTTAAAGAAATTTAAAGAGATTTTAAGAGATTCAAATAGAATGTATGAAATATAGTATCATTTTATGCGAGGGAATTTATGTATAAAATTTAATTATACGCTTTTTTCGGCGGAACTTGAACAAAAATCAACTGTGACTCTCCTGACTCGCCTCGTCTCTCTTTCTTTTCCCTTTTATCAAATGCTAGGTCCGGACATTTCTGCGCCTAACGGTCGCCCATCGGAAATCCGTAGACAGGTCCGAAAATAAACGGCGAAAAAATACTAACCGAATAACGCTACGCGGCAGTGATTGATACGCCACGCAATAATACCCGAAGTCCTGGATAAAAAAAAGTTTGGACGAATGGGCAAACGGATGAACGCACTCGAGCACCCTCATTCCTCCTGCAATGGCGTCACCAACTCCTCATTCACGCTTTCGCACACCCACATGACCACGTTCATTAATGGTTAGTTGGTTACGATACATCAATCAGACCAAATCGGAGCGTGATTTTCATTTCATTAAGTTTAAAAACACGAGGGATTCCTGCCTCTCCGCATTTCGTTATATTGATGAAAGAACAAATTTTGTTGAATAAAAAAACAAATCCACTGAGGTGTACTGAAGTAAACATTTTTTGAAACTTTTGTCACAAGTTGAAATCAGAATAAAAGTACTAGCCAATCACCTATTTTGTAAATTAAATTAACAACGATTGGACTTGTTTAAAAGTTATTTTTAATCAAAATTCTGAGTTAAATAGGACATAAGGTTGAGGCCATCTTGTTATTCGCGAAAAAATAAAAAATGGGAATAGTGTAGAAATTGAATTTATTCTAGAGACCGAAGATAATGTTTTAAACAAGCTGTCTGTCATCGTTCCTTTGTACTCTTCATCACTTCTAAAGAAATGTCCGCTTTGATTAGACTTGGGCACACATGTTTACTAAAAATAAAGATCGAGTGTGTTAGCCGGTCTATTTAAAAAAAATCTGAAAAATGTTATAGCCATTTAAAAAAAGTTGCAACTGTTTTTCTAAATAGATAGGTTTCTAAATATATAGATATTCCATAAGTAAAATTTCCATCAAGATTAAAAGTAAAAATTTTCATTTCATTTGGACTAGGTGGTTGTATTTTTAACCATTTTGATAAGCCAGCTGAAATGCTTCATCAGAGAAATAAAAGTAATGAAAAAGATAATGGATAAAACTCACAGTTATTCAATTTCAAATAAAACTTTTCAAAATATACGATATTTTCAAAATCGTGAAAAAACAGGTTTTCCAAATCTTTTAAATGAAAATCGGCATTACTAATAGAGCAGAATTTCCCCTTAAAATGAAATTAAGAAAATTTCGTAATACTAGATACTTCTAAGTTTGCAATATAAATTTAAAAAACTATAAAAACAGAACTATCTATAATGAAAATAAAAAAAACTGTCTAATACAAGCAAGCTGACGTTACAATTAGTTAACCAGTTAACAGGCTGTTTGTTCTCTAAAATGTGTACTGTGGTGTTTGGTATTCGAGCTAAAACCGCTGAGCATCAGTTCACTTCAAGGGACAGTAAACTCCCGTTGCAATGGATGACTATTTGGACAATTTCATCACTACTAGACTGAACTGTCGGATAAACAATCTTAAATAAACAAGGAGTGAACGACAATGCCGAAATACGTTAACTCCTAGTCATGTACAGTTTCGAATTCAAGTGTATTTACTCTACCAAGCATGTAACGGCTGGCTTCAGAAAAAATAATACAGGTGGCAACTGCAACTATACATATGTAATCAAATAATAACAAAGTCACATGCCAGCTATATGCAGTAATTATAGTTAAATAGTAATGAGTTTCATATTCTGTTTGACAGTTTAAAGAATCAGCACACTGATAACATGCCTACTATTTATTTCTATTTTGAGTATTGTACGATAATTTCACTTTAACATGCAGCCAAATTGAACATTTCCTGAAGCGGAAATGAAAGCACTTTTCTACCAGTGTTTTAAATATAAAAATAAATTTAAAATTCCAACAGGAACTTTTAAATTCGAAACAAGTTTCGCTTTCCTTCATATTACAGAATATGCTAAATAGATCCGATTTTCTCTGAAAATTGCAACAAAAGTGTAATGCTGAGGAAAGAAAAACAAAAAATGGAGAAATTGAAGAGGAAGACAGTGCCAGGAACGATCACATTAAAATCGAACACAGTTGCCGTCTTGAGTATCGCCGATAGCCATCCATATGTCGAATCTTCTAAAATCAAACGATCGTATCAGGATAGTTCGAATTTCGAGTTAAGCTCTTCGGCTAAATCCCTTTCGTACGCTACAGTCTACATTCTACATTCTACACGGTCTACACCAACCCCTTTCTCCTTTTGCCCCTCTCCAATTTTCTTCTTCGTTCTCTTCGTTTCCGCGATTTTAGATAGCGTGCCTGAAACACGTATCCCATGCAATCGTTCGCTGCAATTTCGCCCCGAAGCAGGTACCTACTTACCAACGAAAAAGGGAGACTAGGTCTGGAGTCAGCGATTGAACCAATACGAAAATATGTTGGTAGCAGTAATCCGTTCTATCCAATAGCCAATATCTTTCACTGTGTTTAACACTACTTGATTCAGTTTATTGGGTCGTTTTCTGATAAAGCTATGAAACAAAGTACACACAAAAGTCTTCATAGAAATATGTATGGGGCATTCCATGCCAAATCAACCACTTTTGTTTTCACCCCGACCACTTTCGATTTGGCTGAAACTTTTTTATCTTTTTCTACCCTACTGAAAACATTTTTTTACCTAACCCAAAAAAAGTTATGGTTTTTTTAAAAAAATGGCTTTTTTCTTTTTCAAATGGCCGTAACTTTTTCAAAAATTGATTTATCAGGACGTTTTTTTTTTCAAAATTTTTGTTTTAAAATGCACTTTTCTGAAAAAAATTTATAAAAATTATACAAATCCATCTTCGTTTTTTTTGAAAACGTGATTGGTGCAGTTCATAAATATTCATTAGTCTAAAAGTTAGCGTGTAGAAATTTTTTTGTAGCCCCGATCGGATCCAGATCGGGGGATTCAGACCGGGGATGAAACACACGACCCAACCGGGCCCCGATTGGAACAATAAAAAATCTCTGAGGAAAAAGTGGATTTTTTAACTCGAAAAGTTCCAGATTAAGAAATGTAGTTCAAGAATAATAGAAATAAGGAGGATAAAATATTTTTATAAGTGTCAATATTCGAAACAAGAAAATTAATTATTCATTAAATTCAGATTTCGCAAACACCGCTTTGCGAAAAGATTGCTTTGTAAAATAGCGGTTGAGAGAAGCAAAGGAGAAAAAAATATCATTATAATAGGACGAACTTCGTTTGAAGACCCTCAGGACAAAAAGATGTAAATGTGCTTTCTTAATGTCCTTCGTGATATAAAAGAGAAAACCTTTGTAAATACCCTTCTCTACTTGATATTGTAAATCTTCTTTGTCATATTTTCTCGTCTTTTACTTTGGAAATTATATTATGCAATATTTCTCTTTTTATTGGTTTTATGACTGTTTTCATTTTCTAGGGTTTCTAAATTCGTTCGTGAAAATTGAAACTTCCAAATCTTTAAATATTTGTTAATTTAAATTTTGCTCAATAACTTTCTGTAATATATAAACTACTCTATCCCGTCTAGAAATTCTACCGTGGCCCCGGCCAGGCCCAGATTGGGGGGTTTCATTCCTGATCTAGGCCAGGTTTGGAAATTTCCACATGTTTCACAGATTACAATATTTTGTTCGCTATATTGAACAGAATATTTTAATCTGTGAAGCAAATCGAGGGTAAAAGTACAAAGTATCAAAAAAGAAAGAAATGAGGGTGTGAGATGATGAATCTATTTTCGTTGGTATGCTGCCTTTATTTCGATCGTTGCAGTAACGCCGATGAGCGAATAATAAAGAAACCACGAGAGTCGTTTCAGCTCGAACCCATCCTTTGAAAAAACACGCAAACTTTTCACCAGCGATTCTGATTAGAATTTCCAAGGAATTTCATATCAGACCTAGCACAAACATTCCGAGGACGATTGTAATAACTTTGTGTGAAATTGCAGTTGAAGACAGAGAGATATTGGCTTGGTTAAAATATTTTGCCAAGTCGGCTAAAGTTGAAATGCTTATTTTTCTTGGATTAACATTAACGTTCGAGGTTTTAATTAATCGATAAAAAATGCTTATGGCTTGAGCTTGCACGCCTCGAAATGTATTTTTGAATTTTCACAGGACTTTTATGCTTGGATAATCACATTTCCCGATTTTATTCTCTCCTGAGTTTAAAAATGTTTCAACAGCATATTATTGTTTACTTTGCGAGAAAACTATGACTATTGTGGTTTTCCGTCAGTAGCGAAACGGTATAAAATTGGAAATTTCGGAAGGGACAATACGATTTTATTCTTCATGTATTATATGCATAAAAAATTTGAAAGTTCAGTAAATTTGATATTTTATTAAAGGCCTACATGGTTTTTCTTTGTAGCAAGTGCTCTTTTTCAATTTCATAGAAGTGGTTCTTTGTGAATGAGGTAGATTGTCGATTTTACTTGAGTTCTTGGAGTATATAGCGCGTGTGGTCTCGATTTGTTTATGACCCTTTACCTAACCACATGGCCCCCAAAGACCTATGAAATTCTAAAAGGCGGTTAGCTTGCTAAGCGTGGCCAATGTTTATGACTGAGAAAGATCTGGGAACCTCTCGTTATGATCTCTTTGAGATGAAATCCCATGCGACTTGAAACACTTCTAAAAGTCTGTTTCCGAGTAGCCGTGAAAAATGAGAATTAGATATTCATTGAGGAAATAGGTTCTTAGTTCGCGGAATATTCTAGCCTCTAGTCATCACTGATGGCTTTTCGTACAGTTATGAATATTGGCTTATTCTTTGTCCCAAAATTTATTCCAATATTACGTATAAATACTAGACATAAATTTAAGCAATGAAATACCACATTTAATAGACTCCTTTTTAATCTAAATATTTTCTTGTTTGTTTCAGGTAAGTTTCCGTTATTAACTGACTTCGAGATGGCGGTAAGATAAATATAACTAATAAATATTAAATTATAAATATAAATATTTATAAGCTTCCTCCTTAACTAACGAATGGTACATTCGATTACTTTAAAAAGTGAAAAAGGATTAACACATTAACTTTTTGGATCCATTTTCCTTCAACTTCTTGAAGTTCACTCGAAACTTGCAAACTTACAGAGGGATAATAATAATAATAATAATAATAATAATAATAATTTATGTAGATAGTTAATTGAAGTAATTAGGACTATTCCCCTCGAATTTGGGAATTTCCTCATATTATAATAAGACATATTTCGGATTACATGAACTTGTAGAAAATTTTATAAATATTTTGTAACGGTATTAGAAATCCACTATTTATACGAGAGAAAACAAGTACAAATTTACGATCTTGATAATCAATTTTAATTTTTCACATTTTTTATATTTCAAAGTGAATTAAAAGGAATTGGCAACAATTAAAACTAATTCAACCGTATTAATAATAATAAAAAAATCCTTAAATAAACCATAAAATCTTTTAAAAATCATTTAAATCTCTTGAATTCTCTTAAAATTCCTGGAAATTCCATGAAAATATTTAAAATCCTTTAAAATTCTTAGAATTCTTAGAATTTCTTTAAATTCCTCGAAATTCCATGACAAGATTTAAAATCCTTTAAAATTCCTTAAAACTCCCAGAAATCTTTTGAAATCTCCTAAAATTCGTAAAAATCTTTTAAAATTCCCAGAAATTTCTTGAAATTGTTTAAAATTCTACGATAACATTTAAAATCCCTTGATATCCTTTAAAATCCATTAAAATTATTAGAAATCTCATCAAATTCCATGAAATCTTTAAAAATTCTATAAAACCTTTTAAAAATTAGAAAAATCTCTTGAAATCCCTTAAAATTATTAGAAATCTCAAAAAATTGAACAGAATCTTTTAAAAATCATAAAAATCTCTTGAGTTCTCTTAAACATTTTTCAAATATTCACGAAAACCTTCAAAATCGCTTGAAATTCTTTGAAATCTCTTGATATTCCTCAAAATTTCAAAAAATTTAAAATCCCTTGGAATTCTTAAAAATCTCTTAAAATTGCATGAATTCCTTTAAAATTCCGCGAAATATCCTGAAATCAAAATTCTACGAAATCTTTTAAAAATCCTAAAAATCTTTTTATTTCGTCGTATTTGAAAATCGTCAAAATTCCTTATTAAAATTCCTAGAAACCTCTTGAAATTCCTCTCTAAAAAAATGATATAACGAAATGTCTCTAAATCTCGTATACATTTTTGTTTCGAACCTGCTCTCTAAATTTGAATCAGCGAATATCTGCTGATTCAGATGAGAGTGATTAACTTTTGAATGACTTGAAGTTGTAAGAAGTAAAAAAAGTTAGTTTGCTCGTTTATTAAATAATACTTGGAACTGAAATTCATTCCGAACCAATCCAAATCATTCCGGAATTTGTATCCGAACCAAACAGTTCGAATTAATTAATCCGGTCTATCCGAATAAATCCGAATGATTCCGAAAAATTCTCATAAATTGACCGGATTCATTCGGATTAAAGGTTCGGATTTATTTTGAATGTGCCTCGGATTAATTCGGATTGAAAACTTCCTTCGGATTAGATCGGAATGAAACTGTTT